>JARTUT010000622.1:0-38161 GCA_030674115.1 Micraspis discolor | reverse complement strand
TACAAGGCGTCCTGTAACTCAACGTCCAGTGGTTACTGGGCAATATGCTAGATTATACCAGTTCTAGCAAAAATAAAAAAAAAATTCTATGCCACATGCTTAAGTGGTAATACGTATATTTTGGAAAATATTGCAAATTGACACCTTAGGTTTTGTAGTCACAAATTTTTCAATTTTGCAGTGATTTTTTTTAAACGTAATCCTAAGTAACCATGCTATTGATTACAGTCACAAATCTATTGTTAGGTACAATTGTTTCAGTAAAATAAATATAAGTTTCGTTAAGACATGGTTAAAAAACCTGTTTTCAGCTAACTTTGACAAAACATCTTTAAACAAAAATACCGAACTACCCTCGGATAGTTACTTCAAAAATAGCCCATTCAATCAAGATCATAAAATGTTATAATACACCTGAATAGAAAGATGTTTTTACTCTTCATTAAAAAATAAGATGTGCGCAAGGAAGTTTTTTTGTTGACTTTGTAAGAAGCAACTTTAAAACAATAAATAACAGCTTTGCAATAGATGTACTAGCTTCTTTTCTTCTCCATTGAAATCTTTGTGATATAATAAGACTTTTCCTAAATTGGATAACATAGATCTTAAATCAGAGAAAAAATACCCGGAACATGGCCTTCAATGAAGAGAGGTTTGCAAGAACGCACTTACTAGGGAGAAATCAAAATTATAGTCTCTATTTAACCTAAAACAAAATCCAGTCAGAGACATATAGGTACCAATCCCATTATTATTGGTATTGTTGTAAAACCCTTCATTAAGCGGCAATGAATGACCTAACCGTAATGCATTGAGGGAAATTCATATTAAAGTTTGGTGGTGAACTTACTGACATCCTGTTCGAGCTATTCAATATTTTTTTGGAAGATTCCATAAGCAACCAAATGTTGCTCGTGTGTGAAGAACAATTGAGTTATCGGACTTGCCTGGGCAACCTTCAAGTTGAGCCATATATCCAAAGATAAGAAACTCCAAGCAGAAGAATCCTAGCAGTCATGACTTAAAGCAGTGAGACAGTCACTATGATCAGAAGAGTAGATAAGCTACGCGTAATACAGCGAGAGTGGAGAGATGTTAGTCGGAATCAGTCTGCGTGATATTCAGGAGCAAAGTGATATGGCAGATGTAATCGAAAAGGCTACGGTCCTGTGGAGTTTCTGGGAACGGAGGAAGATACCAGATGAGATGAAAAGAAGTCTTATGTCCGGGACTGGATGGCTGAAGTTAGACGAGTAGAAGAAGTGTTGAATCAATAATTCAGAAACGCCACCATACACTCAAATAAGGCAATGGACGCCTTGACATTGCGTTTATTGCTGAAACCGATAAAAATTAAAACTTATATCCTATTCAAATATTCCAACATAAGCAACAACAGTTTAATATAACGTCTGAATTTCTGATCGTAAAGTAAATGCACAGTGAACCAACAATTTAACGTGTACTGATGATATAGGTCCCTGCGCATTCGCCATTTAGTGTTGAAAAAAGATCCACTCTAATATGTCCAAAGATGAGGCAGAAACGGAGGAGAGTGCATATTTAACATATTTGAACATGCTAACAGTATATCTGAAATTGCTCTGGTAGCACCAGGTTGATATAAGCATTTCAGTGAAAGGCCATGTACTAGCCATGATGATGATAGACCTAGAAACGGAAGTATGTTCAATCAACTGATGTGCATATCTATATACGAAACATATGAACATTATACAGGGTGGTACAATTAGTGACATCAACACCCTAGGATATCCGAAAAAACTTTTAGTTTTTTGGGTGTACTTTTATTGATTTCTGCCAGCGAGGTTTCAAAGAATAATATTTTTTTTGTAGTAGTTATTTAAACCTTTTTTTTTTCGTAACCAAATTGTCATTGCCAAATAAGTACTATAATTATGATTTTGTAAGTTAAGAAACTTTCAGTGTGTATACATAGCCAGAAGCTATAGAAACTGCTTTTTGTATTGTTGAATTGATGTTGAATATTTGAGTGAAAAGTTCTGAAACCTAAAGACCCAACTTTCACGCCTTTTCTAAGTAACTTTAAGCGATTTCAGGAAGTTTTTTTTATACAAACAACATTCAGGATAATCAGGCCCGAAAAGAAACCTACGAAAATAGATATGAAATTTTGAAACCTCGTTGGCAGAAATCATTATTAATACACAAAAAATAACTCCAACACTGACAAAAAATGCGGATCATACTCATACAGGGAGTATTTTCGGATACCTTCAGGCGTGAAGAATTTAAAAAAACTTGTTTATTTCCGACAAGGAAAACAATAAAATCCGCAAATTGAAATAAAATGGTATTATAGTATTTAAAACATCAAGTTCTTGTCATGGTAGTGTGTACATATTTTCAATTTTTGATCAAATTCATTAGATGGATTTCGCCCAATAACGAATTTTACCGAGATATTCAAGGTACAAAAACCTATTGAACAACAATTGTTCGGAAGCAACGATGACAGTCCAACTCGAAGGCAAATTGAGGACGAAGTGCATACCAATCAAAAGAGAAGTAAGGCAGGGGGATACTATCTCACCGAGATTGTTCGCAATGGCCTTGGAGGAGTTGTTCAAATCTCTGAACTGGAGTAACAGGGGCATAAAGATCAATGGCAGATTCCTCAATCATCTGAGATACGCTGATGACAGACTCCTGATTGCTTCTAACTGGGGAGAACTACAAATAATGATCGAGGAACTGCATCAAAAAGCACTCCCGAGAGGATTGAAAATGAACATCAAAAAGACAAAAATTATGACCAGTTCAAGTGAACAGCACCCAATAACAGTAGACGGAGTAGTGATAGAACAGGTAATTGAGTATGTATACCTAGATCAGGCGTTACAAATAATAAGGAAAATCAGACTGTGGAAGTTGCGAGGAGAACTCGATTGGGATGGGCAGCATTCGGGAAGCTCTCCTATGTCCTGAGAAACCGAGAAATTCCCATGCACTTAAGAGCAAAAGTAGTGTATTCTACCGGTACTGATATACGGAGCTCAAACGTGGACTTTCATCAAAGCAAACCTTGATGTAATCCGCATAACGTAGAGGGCTATGGAAAGCAGCATGCTTGGAATATCGCTCGGGGATAAAAAACGCAACGAATGGATAAGAGAGAGAACGAAGGTTGTAGACGCAATAGAACGAGCAGCGTCACTTAAGAGATGGGCAGGACATAATGAGTGAATACAGGATAAACGTTGGAATGAGGAAATTGGGAAATGACGCGCCCTTATGATGGCAAAAGATCAAGATGAGGTGGAAAGATGACATAGTCAGGCACGCAGGCTTGATGACAGGAGAGCCCTAGACAGGAAGTGCTGGAGGCAGTTGGGGGAGGCCTATATCCAAGCTTGAAAGGATACAGAATAGGCTAATTGAAAATTGAAATTGAATTTGGGCAATAAACCTATTCTGAAAATATGAAAACTCTAGCGGATTTCCTTCGGATGATAGAGAGTATACGGACGAACAGCCGACCATTCTCAAGTTTTACCTTGGTTTCTTCAATACAAAGTTGAACCCAATTTATTATGACTATTTTTGACACTAATAAAAAAATGACTGACAATTAAGTAAAGCCTAAGCACGCTGTTCTATTAATTATATAAGAAGAACATGGGCGTAAAATGATATTATTGAATCTAACGCTTCCTTCTTCCTTCTTCTGGAATATTCAAGTTAAATTACTTCGAAAAAATTTAAAAAAAACATTGTGAATATTATTTATTTTTAGAAAAATCACATGAGACGAACGGACACAATCATTTTATCAGAAGTTATATCACTTATTTGTGGAATGGTCTCTCAAGTTGGAGTTTTTTTAATGGCGTGCTTATGGCATAGGATGTGATACTTTTATGTCTTAATGAAATCCACAATTAAATTTTCTTGGAACAAATCGACCTTGTGGATCGGGAGGTTTTCTGGTTGAAGGTTATTGACATTACTGCTCATGTTGTAAAAATATTATTTGCCACACGTAGAGCTTAACTGAAATGTGTACATTTATAATATTACATGCAAGTAATGCGTAAGTGGGCTTTGTAAAATTCTAGTAAGTGCTTTATGGATATGAATAATTTAATACTTCAATTCAGGTGTGTCGTGTAGCTTGAAATGTACTCCTCTGCAAAATCATACAAATACTGGATCCGGGATTGATGCACCTTCACTGTACGTGGACATTCTTGTATTTTCGCTGCGTTATATAACGTGATCCAGAGGTTCATCTTATTGCAATTCGGGCAACTCATTTGAACCTTGAACCGGATCATTTGTATGGGATTTAAAATCCTTTGTACTCATTCGACAAGGCAAAAATAACATATTCTCCTGAATCTTTGAAAAGGACTATTGTTTTAGTGGTTCCATTCAGAACACTTTTGAACCTGAATCTCTTGAGATTTTTGGGTATGCATTTGGGACAATCCTTGAGTGAATATATGCCTCTATAAGTCAACAATTGGTATAGAGTTTTCTCTGTAATTTCAGTTGAAAATAAGATGAGTATTCGCAAAATTTCTGAAAAAGATTTTATTCATAAAAAAAATGGATTGCTGAAAGGAATTCGACTTTCAGCTTTATTTTCACTGATAGCCATATATTCCTATCATTCCAGGACAAAAACTTATGACTACTAATTACTTATGAAAATTCATCGAACAATCTTGCATATTCCATACGATTTCAATATTTTCTTGTCGACATTAGAAACATATGACTCATCGAATGGATTTCTTCGCGTAACTGTTAAAAGGATGTTTTATCAGAGATTTCTGATTTGATATATGTCAACTTAATTGAGAATTATATTCATAAACAATTTCGCGAATAAGTAACTATGTATCTGTAATTTGGGATGGAATCGTCATATAGATATCTTCCAAAGGTTTTTATAAGTGGCGATTTACACTATAAAATGATTAAATCCATTGCGGTTGTTGAAATAGTAATAGCTACATATTTATGGCACTCTTCGATAGCCACATGTCATATGAAATTGTGTTCTCGGAGTTACCGTCTGGAGCAACGAAAATTTCTGTTATAAAAAATTGTTTTGTCCAAATAGCCGAAAATTGTCTGAATCGATTGGGATGACATCCTAATGAAGGTCAAACTTGAGTATGACCATCCGGCCGTAGACCTCCAAGAATATTTATTATAGGGGCAAATCAATCGAATGTTTCAGCAGTTATAAGCATCTGAAATTTGGTTTCCTCAAGAGCTACATGAATATCCGTCTTGATACTTTAAGGATGATTGAATGAGGTCGAAATAAATAGATTTGCAAAATTAAGTGTAGATCGTCACGCTAGAAAATCTTAAAAATAATCCCAAATATTTTTTTCAAATAACTGATATCTCATGAGATATTTATTGAAGATCCATAAATCTTGATATTTCAGTTATTTTCAAATTTCAACCATGTACTTATTGAAAGAAGCTAAGGACTGTATGAGGTTTGGAGACGTTTAATATTTTTAATTTCATGGACTAGCCTAAATTACATTATCTTTGTTTGTGAAATTGTCAAAAAAATTAGTAAATCAAAAAAAGTTCAACATAGGACATATATCTGCTTTTGATGGATTTCCTAAAAGAACAAAGTTTGAGCTTCGATTAAAATTAAAGGTTAACTGTGAGTACTTATTTTTAATTTTAGTTTTTTGATTATTTCACATTAATTTTGCTGGTTGGTTCCAATCCAGGAAAATATTTTATAATAAACGCTCAGAATATCCTGATCTCACGTCAATGGTTTTCTACATTTTTTTATATTTTCTGTTTTCTATTGACAACACTCACATTTCTATCTATATTTAACTCAAGTCAATTCTTAATATTAATCTTAAAATTCGAAACCACCGATGTTCGCAATGTACGATTAAGATGTCCAAAATACTGGTGTATGCACTTCGCCTAATTTGAAAGGAAACGTCTTTTCAAATCTTGCGATAAGGGGATTGTTTGCTATGACGTTTACGTGATTGCGTAACCAAGCAAAAAATTCGTTCATATTTGACAGATTTTTGATATCATTAATTTCTTCCAAAGTCATCAAGAAATGTTTGACTTTTTTCATTATAGAGTTCATCATTTCGAAATTTGCAGCATATTTCGTGCAATTTCCGTTCACTCTGAACGTTTTCTCTTGTGGAATGGAATCGAAAATGCACTTCATTGCAGTATTTCACCCGATACAATCAAATCTAAAGCGTGAAACTGATATAAGGCTTGTCAATTTGTAAAAAGTATGTGGCGACATTTAACGTCAAGCAGAGGAAAAAGTCCTCTTGTCGGCAAACCTGTAAAACAAAATCGAAGCAGTGCTATACCATTATTTTAGATATCTTACGTACGATTCGAGCTCAAAGTCAGTAATCTGTCACATTTCACATCAATTGCCAAGATATAGTACCGAAGTCACTAGTAGGTACACTATAAATTTTCATTGGATTTTTGTACGAAAATGTACTGACTACTCTGAAATTATCTGTTTTGAAATTCACCTATGGCTTATGGTTTACAACCATAAAATCCTATTGAATGATTATTTGGGCTATTACCATCATCTATTGTGGATGTAATGTTTTCCGACGTTTCGATAGACATCTTCTATCTTTATCAAGGAGGAAAAGTAAAAAACCTTTTGAAAATTATCAATTTTCAAAAAGTCAATATGACAGAAGTCATGAAAGAAAAATGAACAATGTTATATACTCATCTGTGATATGATGATCTTTTTAAGTTGGATCGAACTATCGGAGTCCAAACTTCTGGCAGATCTATAGATGGAGCACTTATGGAATCTGGTGTTATTTTCATAAATGCTGCTTCTTTGATTTTTCTTCTTGCAAGTTTTTCTTCTTTGGATATTATTGATGCTTCCTCCCATTTTATACGATGATTCTCATCTACAGCATGTTGGACTAACCTGGATTTGTCGCTGTCTAGTACTCGTAGAAGCTTCTGATGTTCTTTTATTCGTACACTCAGAGGGCGTTTAGTTTCTCCGATGTAAGATCTTCCGCACTCGCAAGGTAATTCATATATGCAGTTCTTTGTCCTTTGTGTCTCATTATTAGGCTTAACTTTTGTAAGTTTAGCTCTGATAGTGTCTTGAGTTTTGAATGCAGTCGTTATGTTGTATCTATTTCCAATTCTTCTCATTTTCTCCGACAAACCTTTTACATAAGGAATTACGGTTTTAATGGTCTGATTTATATCTGTTGGTTCAGGTTGACTTTCTCTTGTTCGTTTAGCTTTTTCTAATATCTTTTTGGGGTAGCCATTGCTTCTAAGAGTTGTCGAGATGTTATTTATTTCTTCATTTTGGTCTTCTTCAGTGAAACAAATATTTATTGCTCTATCAAATAAACATTTTGCTACTCCCAATTTAGTGTTGTTTTCAGTATGATGTTTCCGACAAAGAGAATCATAAAGTTTTTGACTAATAATTAATTGAACGTCAAAGGGGCAACTGTTTTAAAGCTGTCGCGAAGATTTGGTGATGCATCCAACGATGTAATTAGTGATATTTCATCTAATAA
Organism: Micraspis discolor; assembly: GCA_030674115.1. Classification (NCBI taxonomy): domain Eukaryota; kingdom Metazoa; phylum Arthropoda; class Insecta; order Coleoptera; family Coccinellidae; genus Micraspis; species Micraspis discolor. The sequence goes on along the minus strand of JARTUT010000622.1, from coordinate 30,566 downwards.
ATAAAAAATTCAACCAAACCGAAAAAATTGTATGTAAAATATTTCCCAGTTTTTTGCGACCGGAGAATACGAGCTGAATGCTGGAACAAATTTGCTTGATTTGGCTAATTATTGACAGATTATGCTGTAAAAATGATGAAAGTTGGTGAAACTAAATATATATAATTGTATATTCTTTTGAACTATTGGCTTATAACAAGTGTTAGCTGGGGTGCCATACAATTCAGTGTATGATATAAAAGCCTAGGGAAGAAACCCCAGTAAAAAAAACCCTGACTCATGCATAAGTTTTGTTGTGTGTACAGAAATAAGCTTGAATATATTTGAGGGACTTCTTCAAGAGTGGTCTTCACGTAATAATCACAGAGGCTTCTCAAAGTTACACATATCGAATCTGAAAATAAAAATACAAAATCAGAAAAAAGAACTGAATACAGAATATACATAATAAATTTGTTTAAAATTTTATAAACCATTCCAAGAAAGAATCTGAAACATCGTGAATAGCCCTAATTGCGCTTGGAACTGAGTTCCATCTGAATAGCATGCTATTGGTACGACCATGACCTGTTTTCAAACGATTAAGAACTGTCCAAATTTTTCTTGAAAGATCAGAATCCGGAATTTTTTTAGAAGGATCAGTAATGATGAATTTCGGTGCAATTTATTTGCCTATAATCATCAAGATTGAGAAAAATGATGATTCATCGCCAATCAACAGAATTAAATACAATGTGATATCCAATAAAACATGCCACGATGAAATAATATATGAAATAATATATATAATCAACTCCATGCTATGAATTTCTTCAGTGTAAATTAACAATCAGTCAATTACAGCAAACTCTTCTTTCAATTCAAAACTTACCAATTGTACTTCTCATAATTGTAGTTTTTGGAAACTAAAAATGAATAAATATGAAACGTAAGGTTCAAAATCAAGTAGAAAATTATTTCATCGAACATCTCTAAGGTCTTAATAATTCCTCAACATTTTGTCATAGACAATCATTCAAGCGTGTGCTCGGCCTTAGGCCTCGGGCTATTATAAAGCAACACGCTTTCAGAATTCTCTACGAAAAAATGATCTCCGTAATATCAAGTCTTTAGTATTACTACAGACAATCTACAAGCCAGAATGTTGCACAATTTCGAGTGTGAATTTTGAACTCCTTTGGATTTCCAAGTTGCCGTTAGAAAATCGCTAGATTACTAGTGCGGACTTTGAAATCGAAATCAGAGTTGAATTATTGATCAGAATTTGATAGAATTCATGATTAAAATTTGGAGTATATGGAAATATTTCATTTCAAAAAATGTGGTTCGATCACGTTTTTATTGCATCACTTTTATAAGAGAAATTGCATTATGAAATTTCAATTATCATTGAATTATTCGGATTATTATGTTGTTTGCAAGACTCGCTTGAAAATGGCAGTTCCGCCTACATCTACTTAACATTCTTCTCAAAACCTCGAGATATTTGTTGTTAACAACGACAACGCATATCCCATGCATATCAATATCCATTATTACATGACATCTTCTAACACCAAGTACTCAATTCGAATTCAAATCGTCATGGGACCGTCCTCTTACAAACGGTATTTCCCACATGGCTTCTTCTCGGAATTAAAATACGATCTTGAACTTGTTCGAACACTTCCGTTCGGCGGTTGAATTAGGAATAATCAATTAGATACAGTTAGATTGACGATGCGGTGGCAGAAGTGCCTTGCCCGGACTCTTATATTGATCATTACAGCCGGTTAGAAACATTAAAAAGGAGCCATCTCCAATGACTTTGTGAACGATCAACAACTAGAAGTTATCGCCACTTGTTTTGAATGGCTTCTTAAATTAATTGTCCGTTCACTAAATATGAGTATTATTTATTTATTACAAATGAGGAATAATTCATAATCAATTACTCTAATAACAAATACATAATTTGGTGAGTTGCATCATTTTATATCAGTAGGTGGAATTAGTTTAAAAGGTTTTGTAAGAGATGACGCTGTGAATGTATGTTCCATATCTTCTTCTTCTTGTTCTTCTTCAGCCTTCACTCATCCATTGTCGGATATAGGCCTCCTCTAGCTTCTTCCATGCTTCCCTGTCTTTAGCTGTTCTCATCCACTGTTTTCCGGCCACAGCTACTATATCATCTATCCATCTCTTTCTTGGTCTTCCTACGCTTCTCCTGGTTTCTCGGGGTCTCCAAACTGTTGTCCTGTGTGACCATTTTTCCGTATTTTGCCTTGCCACGTGTGCCACCCACTGCCACCTAAGCCTAGCTATTCTCTCCATGATTTCGGTTACTTTGGTTCTTCTACGAATTTCGGAGTTCGGAATTTTGTCTCTCAAGCTAACGCCTAACATAATTCTTTCCATGGCCCTCTGAGTAACTCTTAGTTGTTCGGCTACTTTTTTGTCACTGCCATAGTTTCCAGACCATAAGTTGCTACTGGTAGTATACAACTGTCGTAAGCTTTGCGTTTTAAGTGTACTGGAATATTTTTATCCTTAAAGATGAAACTGAGCTTTCCGAATGCTGCCCATGTTAGACGTATTCTTCTCTTAATTTCTAACGTTTGGTTTTCCTTTTCGTTTTTTATTACATGTCCCAAATATATGTATTGTTCTACCTTTTCTATGGTGGAGTTATCTATTATAATATCTTCTGGGCTATGGCTTATTATTTTTGTTTTTTCAAAATTCATCTTTAATCCTATTTCTTTTGATTTTTCATTTAGGTCTTGCAGCATTGATTTTAATTCATTGATGTCTGTGCTTACCAGTACTATGTCATCCGCGAATCTTAGGTGGCTAAGGTAGGTTCCATCAATTTTAGTCCTTTTCCGTCCCAAGCTAGTTTTTGAACACATTCTCCAAAGCCAGAGTGAACAGCTTAGGCGATATGGTATCACCCTGTCTAACACCTTTACCCAGATTAATCCTTTCGGTCATCAAGTCGTCATCTATTTTAACATGGGAAGTCGCTTCATCGTATATATTTCTAATGAGGGCAGAGTACCTATAGTCAATTCTAGCATCGTCTAGGGCTGTCAAGAAGGCCCATGTCTCGACACTATCAAAGGCTTTGTGGTAATCGACGAAGGCTAAGTGTAACGGTATGTTGTACTCTGTTGTTTTTTCAACTACTGTTCTGATTGTCTGTAAATGTTCTATGGTGCTAAATCTTTTACGGAAGCCTGCCTGTTCTATTGGCTGGTACCCATCTAACTTTTCTGTCAGTCGATTAGTTATTATCCTTGTTAATAATTTGTAAAGGTGTGACAACAGGCTTATGGGTCTATAATTTTCTATATTTGTAGGGTCTCCTTTTTGTATAGAAGAATGACTTCAGCGTTCTTCCATAGCTTCGGTATTCGTCCCTCAAACAGACATTTATTCAGTAGTAAACGAATTGCTTCTTCCAGAGCGCTTCCTCCAAGTTTCAACATCTCCGTAGTTATTTTATCTTCTCCTGGAGTTTTCCTGTTTTTCATTTGTTTGAGAGCGGCTTTAATTTCGAATGGCATTATTTCTGGAAGATCTTCTGAACCTATATTTAGGATGTGTTTGGAGTGTTTGTTTTGGGGATTTACGGGTTTTGGAATGGAGGATTTATAAAGTTTTTCGTAGAATAATTTAATTTCCCTAGCAATTTCCGTCTTCGCTGATACTACAATTCCATGTTCGTTTTTTACTTTCGTGATCTTTTGTCTGCCAGTAGATTTACTCATTTTCAGCACCTTCATATTTTTATTTTCTCTATGGTTTCTAATATATATTTCGTTCTGTATGCTCTTAAATCTTTCCTTATGTTCTTCTTAACTGACGCATTTAATGCTTTATACTCAGGATGGTCTCTTTCGGTCTTTCTACGCCTTTCTATTATTTCTATTGTTTGTGTTCTTAATTTAGCTTCTTTTAGGTTTCTCACTCTACTACATATTTTCTTTGTTACAGTTTCTATGTCTCCAGTTATTTTTTCAGCCAGTTCGTCAATATTTCTGTGTTCAAGTGAATTTATTGTAAGTTTCCGTTCTAATTCCTCTTGATATTTGTCCTCTTTTTGCGTTAAAATTTCTAACGTTGGAAAGGTATTTTTTCTTAATAGTTTCTTTCTCTCTATTTTCGTATTTATACATATCCTGGCACGAACCTACCTGTGGTCACTGCCTGTATTGAATCGATTTAGTACAGAGACGTCTTTGCATATTGTTCTGTCATTTGAGAGGATAAAGTCTATTTCGTTCTTAACCTGACCGTCTGGGCTAAGCCAAGTCCATTTTCTTTGTATTTGTTTTTTATAAAAAGTGTTTAAACAGAACAATTTTTCGGTATTTATAAAATTAGTTAGTGTGTCGCCTCTATTGTTTCTATGTCCCAGCCCGAAATTTCCTATATAGTCGGAGTCGTCAGGTTGTCTCTCTCCTATTTTGGCATTAAAGTCTCCCGTGATAACAACATAGTGGGTTTTTTCTAGGTGCCTAGCACGTGTTATATCCTCGTACAGTTTTTCCACTAATTCGTCGTCCGCAGTAGAGGTCGGTGCATAGCAATGTATCACCTGGAGGTTATAGCGGTTGTTCAATTTCAAGACTAGATATATCACTCTTTCAGATATTGCCGAATATTTAACCACTAGGTGTTCTATTCTTCTGTGGACCATAAAAGCCACTCCTCCTTGACTATGGTTTTCATTTGTGTTGTTCTGGTATAAGGTATGTCCAGATTTTAAGGTGGTCTTTTTCTCTCCTTGAAGTCTCGTTTCGCAAAGGCTTACAATATCCCACTTAATTGCATTTAGTTCTTGTTCCAATTCTTCCAAATGATCCCCTGTTCTCATGGTTCTAATATTATATGTCGCAATATACATTTTGTGATTGTAGGTTTGTTCTTTGGATTGCTTATTTGAGTTACATTTGGTCGATCTTCTGCCTCCCCCAGAATCCGTGAGGCTGTCCGTATTGGAGTGGGATTCTGAGTTACGAACTCTACCCACCTGGGGTAATATATTTTTGAATCTCGACATGTGCATGGTTTTACTGAAGGATAATGGTAATTTAAAACGCCACGCTTACCGAGCGGGTTGGCGAGTAGGTATAAAAGGAAATTGGAGGGGAAATATTAGGTTTGGATAGGAGATGAGGTTTGGACAATGATTTCCCCGGTTGGTATTGGGAGATAAATCAAGGATCGCGTAGGCAGGGGTGCATCCCTGAAGTAGATCTGTCACCTATCGGGATCATAAGTGAGTATCTACCCGCTACATGTTCCATATGGGCACTCCAAAACCATATTTGCGCCAAACCAGTATATTACAGCCTGTATTATCAGTAAGCCCTTGTATCAAAATTATACATATATTCAATGATCCATCAATCCAAATTACAAATATCTTGAATTAAAACTAACCAAACTAACAGTTATCCTTTAGTTTCATTTCAGCCACAATCCTGTTCTTCCCAAAACTGTGCAACTGCATGATATAATTACTTGAATCACTTGAATGCATATGGCAACAACGATAAACAAGGTCTTCTTTCATCATAATACTAGAATTTCGGACAGACAAACACTTATCCTTAGAAATACCATATACAAGATGTCACGGAAAAATGTACCACACATAGTGCCACGCGATAAAGGGCCATAAAATATGAAAGAAAGGTCTTATGAATATATATCTGAATCCGCTTTCTTTAAGAAATGCATGGTGTTGAAGTTTAGTTTTTTTTTTTGGTATTTTTAAATAACTTTAAACGAAGAGGTAAAAATTAAACAAAATGTGGTATGCGGAGCTCTTGTATCCAAATATCCCATTAGTTTTCAGATTACTAATAGATGGTGCCACCAACAGGATAACTGCACATTTGAATCAACCCTAACTCTTTTGCCTTACACTGAATGTCATTCTGGACGAGAAAAAAACGATTACTTTATTTTTTCCCTCAAAGAGGTATATGCTGTTGAAGTCGCTGGGGCCAACGGTTTCCGGTAAAATTGCATCGAAAAGTTATGGTGCACCCAAATTGTCCAGAAGTGCCAAAGTATCCTACATACAATAATAAGGACAACACTCGTCAATAATTGAAATTAATTAATTAATTAATGAAGCAGACTGATTAATTAACCATAAAACTTTAAAAATTCAGGCAGCCATACTTTTTTGAAAAAGATACAGAAATCGTTTTTTCTAGTCCAGAACATAGACTACCCATAGATAGGCAACTCTGGCATGAATTTTGGTCCCGATTTCGAAAGCTCAACTTACAGCGCCATCTTTAGTTATTCCCTAATTGATTACAGATTCCAATCGCCCAACGTTTCGTCTCGTGGCGGCCTCTAGTGCATTTTATATGAGTTATCATAGAATTCCTCGCAAGTGCAGGTTGAATCCCATATTTTTATTGGATATTAAAACAAATACATTTGAAATGACCATTATTTTAATCTGCTGAAGATTGTCACAATTTCAATAAAAAAATATCATTTGATCAGAAAATTGTGAAAATTTGCAGCAGATTAAAAGAATTATGGTCATTTCAAATATATCTGCCCTTCAAATCGAAGAACATACTAATCTTTAGAGGATGAATGGAAATAAACAAAAAATAAACTTTTTAAATATATATATACGAGTATAATGCAGTAAATAATGAATTTACAACAATTTCAATATCGAGGGAAAGAATAAATGAACCAACAATAATTATGCAACAATTACTCATCAAATTATGCAAAATACATTAAAAGAATAAATTAGAATATTAGTGACAAATATATCAATTTAAGCATGAAATGCATTAGATTTATACTTTTATGACAGAAACGATTTCTTGAAGTCTATTTTCTTTTTCTTTTAGATACTTTTTCGGATGCCATCTTCATTATTGGATCATAAGATCTTATTGTTTTTTTCCCGATAAAATTTTATTAATAGTTCTGTTATAAAAGTACAGAATTGATTTAATGACAAAATCAATAAACTTATCAACTGAAATTCCATGAATTTGGCGTTTCAACGGTAAATCTCACATATCCATTGAAGTATTCTAGGAATCTTCTGATAAACGATTTTTATAAAACCCACTATTAGTGAAATACCCAAAGCTATAAATGACCATGAGCAGTTCACTTATATATAAATACCTTGTTGCCTTGTTTCTTCAGGAGTTCTGGAAGGTAGAAAAAATATGTCATCATTATGGGGGCGGCTTACATAATCTGAAAGATTATTGAAATTACAAAAATGATAATCATAGGGAGTAGAATGAATTACTTGGCAAATGAAGTGTTGGTAGAGCAAATCTTTTCAGCTTTCTATGTGGGTCTATACAATCCATATGAAAATGCTTTATGCAAATAACGCTAGGATGAATGAAGACATGGTTTTCCCATTCTTTCCAACCAATCATTTCCAACACCCTCAACTTGTGTAATGATAAACCCAGAAAAAAAACAGTATTAGAAACTGTCCCAAATTTTTACTAATTAGAAATTACTACACGAAATCAAATTGCTACAGAAAATATTAATTCACAGTACATTTTTAGTGAGTTATAAGTTAATCCAAAACCACTACTTATATGAATGCAACACATACCTTTTGACATTACTATCACTGTAGCAATTGGGAACACAGCAAGAATAAACCATTTCAATTAAATTAAATTGAATAAGTTGAAAATGAATACCTCTCTAGCTGAATAACACTACTTTTTGAATAAAAAATAAGTAGTCTATGTATGGAATAAACCTAGAACACGACATGGGAGAAAAAAATGGCGTTGGCATAGATAACATGAAAGTTCATGCTCGTCAAAGAATAGTTTCTTATTCGTCATAAAGTCCATTCGATAAAATCCGTTTTTACCGATCACTAGGTACTGAGAATTCCTAATTTACCGATCCGAGCTTTGAGAATAACTAAAGATGTCTCTGCCGTTCGTTGAAGAAAAACGTGACCACCTTTGTAGTAGGCCAGTTCCCACCCCCTGGTCCAGAATGACATACAGTACAAGGCAAAAAAGTTAGGGTTGCTTTAATTCTAGAGGGTTGCTTCAAGTGAAGAGGAATTTTGCATGTGGCGCCCTCTATTAGATCTCAGAAAACTAAAAGGATATTTTGATTCTGCATCATACAAAATCCCTCGTATACCACATTTTGTTCAATTCTTAACACTTTATTCAAAGTTATTGAAAAAACCAAACGAAGAAATAAACTTTGACACCCTGTATACATTTTCGTGCCGCATAAATTCAATTGGCGGGAAGCTTTATGGTTTTGCTTCCATTTGAAGAGAATTGCTGCTGTGAAGCTTACGGACAGGGTTATACTCCATCGATTTAAACATATTTCAAGGTATCAGAACTAGTGATTTTGAACCCAATATCCAAGAATGGTAGATGTTATTTGATGGAGATCAATGTCAAAAACTCCATTTCATTGATGTTCATACAGATTTAAACTTGAGTATTTCCGTCTGTCCAGTCGTATACTCTCTTTTCTCCAAAAGAGATGAGCTAGAGTTTATATATTTTCAAAGTAGGTTAACTGTCCAGATATCTCGGTGAGTTCGTTACAGGCTCAAATCCCTCCAATGGATCAGAAGTTATGAGCATCTGAAATTTGGTTTCCTCTATTGTAACATCCTAGGTTTTTTCAATACAAAAAAATCGTAGTCTCATTTCACCCTATGTTGAAACGCCACTGGGTCTCACGTACCTCGAAGGAGAGTTCATGGTCAGAACAAATTCTATGGTTAGAATCGGAGAAATGAAAGACGAACGTACCGCACTGGCAAGCCTTTGCGTCGACCTGCGCGAGTGGGAGAACGAGAGGAAGGAAGGAATCCAAGATGGTGTGGTGATTAACGGTGGAGTGGTGAGAGAAGTAACAGAGGCCCAAAAGAAGTGTTAGTGCCTTTGTGTGAGTTCGAAAACGAAGCCATCTTACGTTGAGTAACCCTAGAATATATATCGCAAGTAAAATTAATATTATTTCAAATGTTATTGGTTGCTTGTCCATTTTTTTCAACCTTTCTTGATAAATAGCATCGAGAACTGGATTGGTTCAATGAGTTTATTATTTCTATTATGGTTGTAAATTAATACTGATATTATGCAATATTATTTGACTTCATGGTGTATTAGGTGGTGTTTGGGCCTTTGTCATTAATGCTGTTGTCTTGTGAATGTAATTCTTTGCTCATATAATGCTTCGTTTAATTTCATATAACTATTTCCTTTGTTCACATAATGCTTTGTTTAATTTCATATAACTATTTTCTTTGTTCACATGTTTTGTTTGTTCTTGTGATGTTTTGTTCACTTTATATAATTCTACTTGTGCCATAAGAAACGAACCCCTTATAGCATGTGATCCCATTGGCTCCGATATTACTACTCTTGGAGTTCAGGTGTCTAGCATAACAATGAATGCCTTATTTTTCAGCTTTCCACAATGTGTTACTGGAGGGTAACAGATCAATCTTCTGCCAATCGTTCTGAGGTTCTGGACCTGTGATTAAACAGGATTATATGAAATAATGGATGTAACCAGTGTACGTAGCACCATAGTGTTATATCGAAGGTTAAAATTGTTAAGTTACCCCTGTCTCGTGTAATCATTATGTATATTTCGTACTGTTGTAATTGGTCATTTTACTGTGTAAAGTACTTGTCTTACTATTCACGGTTATTGTTGTGTATATTTCGTACTGTGTTAACTTATTCTTCTTATGATGTTGATTATGTAGATTCTCTGCTTTCATTATTTATATTGCGTATTATCGTTTACCTATATCTGTTTCTGTCATTTATGTCCATAATGCATTCTGGTTATTCTGGTACTTATTATTTACTCGTGATGTATATTCTATCAAAATTTGTTGTTTACTTATGCTATGATCTTGTACTGCTTTCTATCTATCTATATGCTCGTATTACATGATATTTCATTTAGGGGTCTCGAGATTGTGGACCATTCCTATACTGTTGTATGAGATTTCTTATGTTCCTGGATCGAAAGCCTTGAAGGGCCGGTTCCAAACGCCTTAAGGCAGGAACCGTTACCATCATGTGCTATAAGGCATGAGAGAATATACCTTTTTTATTAACCGCAAAACTTTCTGTCATTTTTTCAGAGCCGCCGCTGGAACTCCATGACCTTCCCCGTGTTCCCAATTCCTTAGCTCATACAATATTATAGTTATGGCTCACATACCCTGGGGCCGTGACCATGACGATGGTTATAATTAGTCGTTTACACATTTGCCATGATTATTATCCTGTTGCATTATTGAAGTGTACATTTACCATTATTATTACCCTTGTTGCCTAATTGGAGTATATATTTGCAATGATTATTAATTCTTGTTGTACTATTGAAGTTGACATCTTTACCACGCTCATTATTCTCTTTGTATGATGGAATTTGCTCTGATTATTATGATTACTATCTGTTTTGTATTGTTATAGTTTCTCAGCATTGTTATAATTGTCTTTGCTAGCGTTAATGATTGACTATATAGTTTTAAACAAGTGCCCTAACATCACCTAACACGGGGGATTTTCTGCCTGAGGCTTTCCCTTATATTTTTTTAGACCCTTAATAAATAGCTGATTGTTTGGGTCTAAGTGTTGTGTTTTATTCACCATCTTTGTTTTCCAATTATTTTCACTAATCTCAATTATCACGAACTTGAATTATTACGTAAACATAACGTAGAGTCCTACCCTTGCTAGACGATCACATTAAATTGCCAAGTCTTTGTATCTGGAGTCATTCAGACTCCAGTGTCGTAGTTAGTTTTGAAAATGATATTTGTCATTCTTTTCGAAAGAAAAAGTGCCAAATGTTACACTATAATTCCTAGAATATCAATCGCATCAAATTGTAACTTAAAAGCTATTTCAATTAGGTTGAAACAAATAAGTTTGCAAAATTTTGTAGAAATCGATATGTTACATTTTTTTTTCAATTCCCAAAATCATTTTTATGAATACTTTATACCTTACAGGATATCTGTCGTATTTCAACATAATTTCTGCATATATGGACGTTATCGATATCTTATATATTCTCAAATTTCATCGTCGTAGATTCCGTACACCTGATTTAATTATTTTTTGAATTAATTAAGGGCAGGCAATCACAGAAGTTGCAGTTGATATTAATTAATTGAGTTGACATTTACGTTCCGTGACGAAACCTGGCTCGCTTTGTGGCGGTCGAAAACAAAACGACAGGAAATTTCCAATCACCTCAGTGAAAGAAAACTAGGATAATGAAATATATAAATGTCCATATGTGCACACATTTTGTTAAAATTCGACAGATATCCTATAAGGGATAGAGTATCAAACAAATTATTTTGGGAATAGTCAAAGAATTCAGTAACAAGTCGATTTCTACGATTCCTCTATTTATTTCAACTTTTTTTCAAATATCTTTCAAGTTATAACTTGATCCGATGGATATTCTAGGAGTTATTAAGAAAATCAAATTCCAGATACTCACAACTCTTGAACCATTTGACGGATTCGGCCCAATAACGAATTTAACCAAGATATTTGGAGTGATTAATCTATTTTGAAAATATGAAAATTTAAGTTCATCTTTTTCGTAAGACAGAAAGCTGGTCGGTCGGACATACTCAAGTTGGACCCTGGATTCCTCATCCAATCGACTCGACTTCGAAAATAACGGACATTTGGGCAAACGATAGCACGTTAATCTACTAGAATAAGCAGGCAAAAAGGAGAACATTATGCCCGTTTATCCATTATTTCGAGACATACCTCATGAAGAGTTACGATTAATCCATGATAACTTCATGAAAATACGAACGCTGATGTCAATTGTAATGGCGGTTTCACGGAGGAATGTATTGAGTCCACAGATTTCTCGCAAATTTTCGTGCAATTACGATAAGGAAATCCTGCATCATGCATCAATTTTGATCATCCTTGTTCCGTCGACACCATAACCCAGAACGAACACGTCAATTTTTAAATCTTTACATTTCGATGCCCCGTCATTATTTCTGTTCTCTACACTTGGTCTTACATTTGCTATAACAAGTTAACTCGATGATATAATGATTGAATTATATCCGAATCCACGGAGGCTGTACATAACTTAATTAAGTAACGCTTGCGTAACGTAAAGGAAAGTAGATCGTGTCCCCCTTTATTTCGCGGAATCTTCTTGCGATAAGAACAATTCCGCACCTCCAGGCAGAAGTATCAATCCCATGAAAGAAGAAATATTCAGTATTGATACGATATTCGTTTTTATTCAGTTACCCAGGAGGCTATTTCATGGGAATTTGAAACATTTCACTCTGTACATCAAAAATTTGGGCAAGGTTACTTATTTTTTCTTTAGAATAATACTCATCGCGAACGTTCTGAATTCCACAATTCATATGGACAGAGCAACTGATTTTTTCTTTCAGCTAAGGTTGATACATTAGATTCAACCTTAAAAAATAACTTGCTTATCGCAATTTATTGAATTGATAGGGTATCTGACAGAAGAAAAAGGAAGTACATTCTTAAGCCATGTACTAGGCATGTGATTTCAACATTAATACATCAAGTGAAATCTGATAATCCACACTACACAGAAAACAAAAATTAATGAATCTGAACTCGTTATTTATTGATTTCATTAATTCACATTTAAAACTCATCGAAATGGAGTTCTTTTTGGGGAAATCTGTAATGCTTTCGTTTTATATACAAGCATACAAAACGACAAATTCGAAGATGAAATTTCAACATATCAACGAAATTAGTCTTGGAAATAATGGGTGATCTATTTTTCTGCATTCGACGTTATTCCTGTTTATATCCTTCTTGACGAGCAGTATTGTTTTCAATGCTAGTATTCTCATTCAAACAAGAAATTTGGAATTTCCTATCCATAATACACTCTGGGATACCTGTAGGATAAACTGTTGTCCGAATTATAAATCCATGAATTGATTATTCCATTTCCCTGAAATCCGATCTTGGAAAAACCTACTATCGTGAATTAAAGTTGAAAAATCCGGTATTTCCAGTGCTTGCCGTGAATCCCTGTGTATTTATGTAATGGTAAAATCTGTCGTTCCAACAATCTAGGAAATAAATAACTCGAAGTAGTTAATCAGTTTATATGCATCAATTATAAGTACTGAGTATATTGAAAGTTTTTATACAGGGAAATTCACGGCAATGTTTTTTATGTATGGAAAACTAAGAAGAATTTAGCGGTGAAACGTTGAATATTTAGTACTTTATCTTCATCTATACAATATTTTCAGACCTATACAGCTTCCGTTGATATCGGAATGATAATTACTTTTTTATTGAATTATCAAATAGATTAATAGATTATTAAATAGATCAAGATACTTCATTAGATAAAGATTTCAGTTATATGTCATAACTTGGGCTAAAACCCAATTGCATTCGAGTTATGTGAAAAAAATTGTAAAGAGGTGGATCCACACTTTTTCCTTCAAAATATTAAATTCTGTTAATAGGCGGTTTGCATATTTGTATGTGGCGACCTCGGTGGCGGAATTCGACATTTTTGTTGTGAAAGAATTCAAATTCGCTGTCATTTCCCTGTGTTTTACATATTCATTTGGGGCATAATTTCTGATTCTTTTGTGGTGGAAGCGTACTTAAGAGTTTATGCAATTGTTGATTTATAAACCTCAATATCGAAAATGAATGCTGAAGGCCTAGGAGTATAATATTCTTCACGTATTCAGTGTTGTGTAGCTGGTTGCAACAATGCTTTTTATAACACAGACAATTCTATTAAATTTTATTTTTTCCTAATGAATGGTTTGAGAAAGAACGGAAGCAGATATGGATTAATAGAGTTAGAAGAGTTTGGTAAGGATATCTGATTGGTTGGAGATGTTATCATAATTTCATTCATTCAAAACTTTAGTAATGATGGTACTTCCAAGCAATGGCAACCGACAAAATTCCAGAAATATGTAGTGCTTATTTCGTAGGAAATGCCAAAAGTAATATACCTGATTGCCCGTCTTATAACCCAACGATATTTCCAAAAGTTAGTTCAGTTTCAGTTATCTATGTCCGATCTCATTTTACTTATTTCAGATGTATAAAAAAGTGGATAATTCCACTATGGCAGTGGAGAGATTTGAAAGAAAAACAGCAAGATCAAGAAGAAAGGATGAGTCAAAGGAAGGATCTATTGTTGAATCTTTAATTGGAATAGGTAATAATAATCATTCAGTGCAAGTGGAAAGAGGCCAGAAGGAATTTTCATGTCAAACTGATCCATAAGATTCAGATGATGATATATTTTTATTCGAGAGTAATTTCATGGGAGATAGTGCGGAAGAAATGTCTGCCGTGGCAATTCAATGTAATATTGCCGATAAGACCAAATTATTTGTTAGTAAAAACGACAAATGTGTTGGCATCGATGAACCTATCAAATGTATGGGCTTCCATGGTATTAAATCTTTAAAATGTGATGAAGAGTTGAAGTGTATTGCTGGTATTGTCTTCGATAGATTCAATTTTAGCTTACAGCAACCATGGAAATTGTAAACTCAACGTTGAAAATAGATTGTTACTTTTTTGATGAAAATTAAACTTGGCTTATCATTTGTGTAATTAGAAGTTTTATTTCAACTATATTCATCGAGTTGCCAAACAATTTTGGATTTTTTTCTCTTTTGGAAGAACAAGCACAAAAACAAAAATTTTCATATTTTGGCATAGTCGAGAAGTGTGGTTACGGTTATTTCAACATTGTAAGGTAGCTAATTTATCGAAGTTTGTCTCGTTACTTTGGAAGTAATGAAACCAGTCCATTTTATAATGTTGTAAACATGACCAGCTTTCTTCAAAGCCAGTCCTTATTCTTCATTTCCTTTGGAGAAATGACCAAATTTTATTTTCAAAAATCCAAATGATCTCTCAATATCCATCCTTCTTCTGGGTAAACTCACAAGAATACTTTCCAAAACAACTGAAAAGTTCTAGGAAATCTAATGTTATGACTGATCTATTGACAATTCTTTCACAACAAATATGCTGAAAGTCGCCACCAGATGTCACTTTTCAGATTAATGCAAACCGCCTATACTCGGTATTATAGAAGTGGTTGTGGTTTAGCCCTTGAATATACTGTGGGTTCATGAGATGATGTACTTGGACTACTAAATTCCATAATTACACAAGATTTTCAAAATATAACCTATATTATTAGTATTTCAGTCAATTCTACGCAAACAAGGAGAAGGGGTTATTCAAGCAAAACCCTGTACAATTAATAAAATTCCTAAAATGTCAAATTCACTTATCGTAACACTGAATTTCAGGTTCTTTTGTCGCTTTCGGAAATCACAGACTACTTTCACTTAATTAGAAATTGCGAATTTCGCTTATTCAATAATTTTTGATGTATTACATCTAAGTATAGAGGGCGGTTAGATAATTTTTCTTTTATTGGCGCTCTTGTTCACCCGAACAGAGTGCCTATCATTTTGCCCAAATGTCTGTAATTTTAGAATATCGAACCGAAAATGGGATCAATCAATTGGGCTCGACTCTCCGATGAAGAATCCGTGGTGAAAGTTGAGTCTGCCTGTCGTATCTTCTCTAGCATCCAAAAGAGATGAGCTAGAGTTTTCATATTTTCAGAATAGGTTAATTGTCCAAATATCTCGGCCAAGTTCGTTATTGGGCTGAATCAGTCGGATGATTCAGTAGTTATGAGCATCTGAAATTTTGTTTCCTCAATAACTACTAGAATATCCATCCGATCATACTCGAAATATCGTTGAGGGAGGCTGAAACAAAACGGCTCGCAAAATTTCGTAGAAACCATCACGTTAGGAAATTCTTAAAAAGTTCCCAAAAAAATTTTTTTTATTACTCACACTCTGATAATACATTTTTTGGATTTCAATAAAAATTCGTGAATATATTGAGGTGATCGATATCTTACTCATCCTCAAATTTCATTGTCGTGGCTTTTTTCCATCTAAAGATATGATCACTTTTTTCATTTACTCAAGAGAAAAGAGAAATGACATGTCCTGAAGATTTTCTTTGAATGTTGGCCATCATAGATTGATATTCAATTGACAAATGCCGGGCTCATTAATCAGTGTTAATTGGCGTAATATTAATCAAAATTTTTCATAACGGGAAATCATAGTGATAGAATTCAATCTCGATGGCTGAAATAATATACGTTGTCAAAATTCAGAAAAGCACTGACGTAAGTTTTTAGGAGAAGGGAATTATAGCTTCGAACAAAACTTGGGGAAAATTATGAGTAGTTATTTTTAATTTGAGATACAAGTTTGTACATTCATTAGGCGTTCATATTTGCATCACATTTTCCCATAGTACGGGAAAAAGACTATTGTTCACTTGATCAGAATGCTTATAAATTTGTTATGGTTTGAATATTTACTCGCAAGTAGCTCAAAGCAATATGACACATCAGTGCTATAACATTGAGTGAAATAATTAAACATCTCATTTGAAAATCTTGAGTTGTGATGGATTTGATCTGTCCAAATTTATGATTTCCTCATAATATTAAGTGTTATTCTCATCTATACCATATACAGTGATATGAAAGTAGGAGTTTACAGGGTTGACTATTCTAAATGATGTATTGTGTTGTGATGTATTCACAAAAAAAAACTAATACAACATTTAGAATATTCAACACTGTAAACACATACTTTCATATCACTGTATATGGTATAAATGAGAATAACACTAAATATTATGAGGAAATCATAAATTTGACAGATCAAATCCATCAGTTTAGATTCTAAACTAATGATGCCATATCATACAGGTTGCAGTTTGAAAGAAGCAGCGAAAGTTTGTTTACGGTATCAATGGGAGCTGTAGAGATCTGAAATATTTCAGGGAGGAATATCGTAATCTCAAAGCTGAATCCCCCATGTTTCAGGTTAAAATTCCGAATAGTTTATCATGAGCGCCTAATAGGCAATCGCCTTGAATCGTTGATCCATATGGTTGTTTTAAGAATTTGTAAAGAAACAGTAATTATATTCGATTATTGTTCAAAGCTAATATCTTGAGTCTACAATAATTTTGGTTAGTTTTTGAGATCTTTGACATGTCGGAAACAGCAAACTCTACTCATAAGAATATAGTTATTGTTTCCCTATATGAAAAGGTTCACTCATATACGTGTAATCACGTAATCACTATGATATCACCGCTTTTCTTGTGTAAAACACACAGGCAAGTTCACTTGCCTATAAGCCTTATAGTATAGTATAAGGTGTTCGTGGAAAAACTCAAAAATATTTGATTCGAAGATAGTCCTTCGAAAATGTTTGCTTCGACACATCGAAAATACTGAACCGAATTGACCGAATTACAAATTAAGCCGATATATTCAAATCGTCAAGCGTACCATTTTCAATTCTCAGAATCACACCACCGTTCGGGAGTCTTCGTGCCTACATATGGTCAAAATCATTTCTACCGAATACTATCGATGCAATTTTTAACCAAATATTAAAAATTTCAAAGATTCAGGAAAATATTACATTTTTTCAGGTGAAGAATAACGTCAAAAATGGTTTGACAAACTCATTTCGCACCCCATATAACCAGAACTACCCCAGTATCGAGAATATTCCAGCTGTTTAAAGTATGCCGAACAACATCATAATCTCAATCTTCAAATTGTAACATTTCGTTGGTGTAGTGTGATATTTGTGAATTTAATGCGGCTAAGGGTGCGCTCGCCGCCACTGGATCAGGTAGCCACTTCGGGCTATGGGGATATGTTATATCATTGTCACGATTCTATGTCCCTTATGTCTTTGTCATTTTCGGCGGAAAACCAAAAAAAAAAGGAAGTTAGAGTTATTAAGGCCGGCTGAATGATTGTGGATACAGTTTTTCTCAATTTTTATATATGATATATGAAATCATCTTAATTGGATTTTGATTGGAAAACCGTTGAAAAGTGATACTGAAAATAGTTGGTAGAATAGTTAGTCGATATCAAGCTCGTAAGAGGATGAAACATATCATTTTTGGCAGGTATGTCCATGAATGGGGTTAATTGTGAATAACCAATCTGAAATCGATTTGTCCCTTTTCCGTAGCCTTCGTCACAATTGTTGGGAGTTTTTACATCGTTTTCCTGGGTCTCATTAGATGATAACGCCAGGAAAGAAACCCCAGAAATTTTGGGTAGGTAGAGACAGAGACATGGGATCGAATTCTTTATTCCTATAGATGTTTTCTGTGTACATAATTGCATATTATATGATGGTAATTAGATAGAATATCGTCCTGAGATTGTGTGAGATAACTGATCATATTTGGCTCTTGGATGTTGTTGGGATTGACGTACACACGATAGTTGGATTAGATAGTGTGGTGTATGGAATAGCCAAGATATCCATACTGGGAATATCGAGTAACGAAGAGCAGGTAGATAGGTTGAATTAAGAACGTCGTGGGAGTGAGGAGTGCGGTATATGGGACAGCCAGCATATACCGGGGCACTCGAACAATTGATTGGGAGAGCATGTAGAATTATTGAGTTGAGAACGAACTCGTGGGAGTCCGGAGAGTGGTATATGAGACGGTCAACGTATACCAGGGCACTCGAACAAGGAAACGGACGAGCATCTAGAGATATTGGGATGAAGATGGGAGTATACAAGACAGCCAACGTATACTAGGTTCCATTGGACAAGGTCACCTCAAGAACTAGGAAGGTTTGAAATATTAAATGTTTATGCTAATATATATATATATATTCTTTTGAACTTTTGGCTGACAATACACATGCTAATGATTTTACATGATCAAATCTAATGTTAGGTAATATTTTATGATTTACATTTTGGAATTGTTCAATCGGAATTGAACGTGGTTTTAGACCTAGTTGATCTTTTTGAATATATATGTATATATACCTGCTGCTCCTGAGCTCATGCGACGCGTCTCAATTATTGGTTCAGAGAAGATTTATTGTTCAAATCACGATTTACATATTTTGATTATTTGTAGCGTTGAACATCGATCAGCAACATATTCTGGATTCATAAGACCCTAGAAATATCGTTTATTTTCTTTTCCTTGTTATGTAACTGTATATTTGGAACATTACACATATCTACTGGGATTAGTTAGTATTTCATATAATTGTCCACTTGGGGGTTTCGAAAGAGGAAAAATTTGTCTGGCGTTCATTGATGTATCCAACGTATTTAGAAAGAACCCCACCCTTCTCCTCTGAGTTATTTTCGGAAACCCTGCATTAGCAGTAAATTGTAATTGTTTCCATATACGAAAGCGTAGGTTATAAGATTCAATCTCCCATCCATAAACGTTTATTAGACACTTGAACTTGATATACCCTGTAGGATTTGTAGTGAAAATTTTTTAATCACACTTACAAAAAGTTACGCTGCATCATATATTTTTCTTTTAATTGTGAGCCTTTGTAGCCAAAATAGTATATCGGCGATACAAAGGGGTATGTGCATGAAATGTATTTTAAACGTAAGTAATTTTTTTGATCAAGTCAAGAAGATAGTTATTCAGGATATTTATTCGAATTTTCAAGTATATCTACTGAATTTAACCCATATAATGATGTGATTGAAAAGTTGATCTCTCTGTTAATGAACTAGAAATTCAAGGCTAGAAGCGAGGGTCTGGTTTTACGCTATGTAATGTTGTTGATAGCTGCGGTACTTACTAATACAGTTTTAAATTCATACCTTGAAAGATCATAACTGCGTAAGTATTAGTTTGTCGGAAATAAAAATGGCATCAATGTATTTGTATGATAGAACTGCACCACAAGGAGAAATTGCATTCGGGAAATGTAATTCGAAAAATGAATTCACATTACATCAAAACTGCTTGCTCGAATATGGTACTCATACCAGATTTCAGGTGATTTGCCACAGGTTTTTGGGTTCACAAAACTAACTTTTTGGAAGTTTCGACTTCATTTGAAAATCTTTATCAGGGCTCTGAAATGGAAGAACAAAAATAAATCAATTTAAGATGTTCGAAACTTACAATTGAATTCGGCACATTATGAGAATCTTCAATTTATATTTTCACCTTTTGTGGTAATCCCAGATATTCATTCCTCAAACCTAAGCTAAAAATTTCAGCTCTCTCATTCTGTTCAAAGAACAAGAACGCCAAAAACAGGTCGAGGTTTGATTTTCAGGTCAACGTTAGATACTTTATGTGAGGGTATCACGAAGTGGGTTTGTCATTTGAATTAAGGAAGTTCGCGACAAGATTAAGGCAATGGTGGCTCGATGAGCGGAATTTTATTTCTACTTTTTTTTGGGGGGCAATAATTAATTTAGCCCAAACTACAGTACTCGAGAAAATCAAAAAAATTCAAAGCTCTTCGGTGATATTTTACTTGACCTTTCTTCGACGAGAGA
This sequence comes from Micraspis discolor, assembly GCA_030674115.1. Taxonomy (NCBI): domain Eukaryota; kingdom Metazoa; phylum Arthropoda; class Insecta; order Coleoptera; family Coccinellidae; genus Micraspis; species Micraspis discolor. The sequence continues at coordinate 10,069 of JARTUT010000622.1, read as the reverse complement.
AATGTTTGTAAAAAAAAATATAAAAAATGAAATTGTGCCTCCAAGTGTCTGAGTGCTGGGTTTTAATTTAAAAATTTTGTTGTCTTGGCAGTTTTAGAATTATTATGAAAACAACAGTGACCAACAAAATTTTTTGAATTTTTCATAGTTTTTTTAGGGTCTACGAGCGTGGAAGAATGTTTTTTTGGTCAACCACTATAATGACCGCATACCTTGTTTATTCAGTGTTATTGAGTGTATTTTTATAGATCCTAATACGTCCATTTCTTGCCGAGATATCGGTCTCCAAATGGAAAAGGATTTCTTTATCTTTAATTCTCTATATCTCAGCAATCAAAGATCGCCGAGAAAGTTGAAGGTGACCTTCAGAAACATGAATAACTTGGCCATTTTTCTTGTAAAATTAGTTTTATCTTTTCGTCCCATGGATTCAAAAACGCTGCAAAACAGAGCTATTTGTAGTTTTTTGGATGATCAAGCTCTGGATTAAAAATAATGAGGAAACCAATAATGTCGAGTGGGCCATTATACATTACACATTACAATATGGTCACAAAAACCCTATAAAGAGCCAAATAAATCATTTAACCATTCTTTTGTTTCACTAGATCGAATTGTTGGGAAAATTAAAGGATAACCATTTCAGCTCAGAAAAGCTCATAATCTTTAACAAAATGGGAAAAAAATTCTGAGCTGAAACTAATCCATTTGCACTGAAAATTATTTTTTCTGTAAAAATGAGGAGAATGTTCAAAAAATTTTTTTCTCATTTTCTTGAAGATTATGAGCTTTTCGAAGCAAAGAAACTAGATTTATTAATTTTTCCAAAATTCGTTCGAATAAGACATATAACATGAAAAGATTAATTTGGCTCTCTTAGAATTTTTGGGCCCATATTGAATTGTAAAAGCCACACTCAACTTTTTAGGTTTCCTAGATGTTTTCAGTGCTTGATTCTCCAAAAAAACTACCAATAGCCCTTTTTTGTTGCATTTGCAAATTTATGTGACGAAATAAACTTTATTTTTTCAAAGGAGTAATGGCTAGGCGTTGAAGTATCTTCATTCAAGTTTGTTAAACCCATATTTAACTTTCTGTGCAATAACTGGTTGCTGAGATATCAAATCAAAGAGAAAGGATCTTTTTTCATTATACAAGTATTTCTCGGTAAAAAATGGACGTTACGAGGTCTATGAAACGAAACAAATAAAGCTGAGTGAACAAGGTACCTGAATCTTATAGTGGTAGTTCAAAAGAAACAAAAACAAATTAGTAGACCAACAAAAATTTTGAGATTTTTTTTGTCGCTAGAATTTTTAAGATTAGTTGAAATCATTGACACTAGATAATTTCAAGGTTCTAGTCGAAAAACTTGGTCACTTGGAGCTACAATTATTTTATTTTCTTTTTTTTTCGATTACTTCTCCCGAAGTTATTATTACATGAAAATTGCCAGAATTTAGAACTTTTTTTTTAATCCTTCAATTTTTTCCAGTAGTGTATGAAGGGTTCGCCGTCATAGGGAATCTTCATAAAGGCTTTCCGAGGCAAAATTTTGAGAAACCTTTCCCTATTTAATCCAGGCATCTTCATTATCATGTACATCGTCTTCCATTATCATAGAAATATCCATACTATATGTACATTAAACTATATATCCTGCTGAAAGTTTCTGGGATTCACAATGAGCATGTTCAAGCCATAAATGTTTTTTTTATGGAATTGGGGCATATTACCTAAGTGAGTTTTCAGCAGAGATATGAAAATGTTTCAATGTTTTACGTCATTATTTTTGTACCAATATAATGCAGTTGGTAATATGAAATGCAAGATTTATTTATTTATATCCATATTGTCAAGATGCTTGAGTATGAATTCAAATAAATGATAAAAATAGAACTATTCACCGTCTGACTGTGGACTTGAGTAACCATTCGTTCAGTTTCCTATGTTACAATATCCAATAACCGATAAAAATTCATGTTTATCATTTATAAGTTATTGATACATTATAGCAATTGCATATTTAATCAGTCAGCATTCTATTGATTTGAAATGTTGATCCATTGATTGATAATATTTCCAGGAATAGAGAAAACACCGGTAACCAAAACTGATCTCATGTAGATTCTATTAAAAATTTCCAAAATAGGTAATCAAAGATAAGCACCAAAAAATAAAAATGAAATCGTGTCATGCTTTATTGATAATCAATACCGCGTGCGTTCTCATTCATATTTATCATAAATCATATTTGAACGAATTAATATTTATAGGTTTCAAAGTATATTGAGACAGTTGCTCGATCTATAAATTGGGCACACGTCCGAATTTATTTTCCCATATATTTCCGATAATTACGTAAATAAGCTTATTCAATGAGTGTTCTGAATGAATAGTGTGCTAAGAACTACTGTTTGACTTAAGATAAGATTGAACCAAATGTTTATCTACAATGTTACATAACAATATTTTTATATGAGAATATACAAACGAATTAAAACTAAAAGTCCTGTTCACGACAAATTGAACAGGCATAATATGAATAATATGAAGCTTTACTTCATATTCAGTTTGTGAAATGAAATGGACCATTCTTTTGTTGAGGAAAAATGTGGAAAATAGACGTTTTGATGTCAGTAGGTTGAACGTGCTGATATGATCCTAACTAGTGTTGGGTAGAATACGTCTTAAAATTGAGTTTGTAAGAGGTACCTCATTTTTGTACTGAAGCGATACATTGTACCTCAAATAAGGCGAGGGGGTCTGACCATTTATGAAGCGATACGATGTCGGGACAAAATTTGTATTAGTTTAGACGACGGGTTGTTGAGGCGGTGTAGTGTAGCGAGGTGAGGTAGGTAAGAACTAGGAACGTTGATGGTCTGTCTCACTTATGTCGATGCAAAAGGAAGGTAACGTTGACTATCGACAAAATTGAAGTAATAAAAGAGGAAAATTCAGATTGCAAATTAATTGTTGGATTTTGAAACTTTAGGACGGTGAGCGAGTGAGGGGAACATTTTACTGAATATTAGGGTTTTGTTATTCAAATTAATCCAAGCTAACCGTGATTATATATTTTGATGTAGGTAATTATAAAATTTTAAGCTCCCGCTCATATTATACATAGTTTTCCTGTTTGTTTCAGAACAAACTGTTTTTATAAAAATGTATCCACTTACTATGTAGTAAGTTCGGGCTGAATTATTTTTGTTTGACTTCATTTTGTCGAAAAGATGTACTTATTGCTTATTTATGGCTCATCGCAATTCGCAATTTCAACATTTATTAGGGTAATTTATTGAGTATTACTATTCCGAAAATTTCATCTTTGTAGTTTATTATTTGTGTTAATTTAAGAAACTGAATATTTTGCCCTTTGATAATAATAACTCGTTCAATTTTTCGTCAGTTCAACCTTTCATGTCTTCTAATTTTTCTTTATCTATACAAAATTCCTAATAATAATTAATATTTTCAAAATTAACACTATAATGTCATGAGATACTGGTACAAAAATAGCAGGTTGTAATCGAGAGCTTAGCGTTTTAGTCCTTTTCTGAAAAATCAATACATTCATACAATTATCGAAAATAAAATTGTTTTTCTGTGGAGTTCAGCGAAACTCCTATAAAATCCTATCATATTTGGTAAGAGGTGCCAAAGTGACAAAGACGCCGCCGCGTCATAAAACCCCCGTAATTACATTATTTACGGCATCTGTGTACCGTCTACTATGAATCAGTACATTCCCTCAAGCCTCATTTACCTCTGTCTCTGTCGTTTTTGTACCGGTGACCAGGACCATGACTTTTCCCCTCCCCCTCTTTGTATTTGTCGCGTGACTCGCATGGTCCTCATCGAGGCGAAGTGGGACATTTGATGTGAGGTGGTACATTGTATAAAAATGCTCTCTCTTACATTTCCTCGTCGTGTGCGGGACAAATGAGCCGCATCTTGTAAGAGGTACTCAACATTAATCCTAATAAGAGTTACATTGAACACGTTTCATCATTAAAAATTAGAAATTACTTACTGAGGTAAGATGGCTTTGGCGCTTCTGTTAATTTACTTACGAGTAATTATCCAAACTTTCGCAATATTTGCTTACCAAGGACGTCATAACTATTCAAGCTTACAAGTTAACTAAAATATCATGATTCAAATTCAAGCAAGAACTAATAACGATAATGAAACTAAATTGAAAAATATTCAATTTGAAGAGAGAAATTCGCACAATTACTAACTACAAGGTGTCCATAAAGGGTATCGGGTATTTGTTTCCGCGCCATATTCTGGGTCTGACAGTAATCGGGAAAGGGTTCGTGGCGTCGACCATTTTGTGGAGGTTTAGTCACGATGGATCAGTACTCTGGGACGCATCGAGCATTTTGCGTACGAAAGTATTATCGTAATTGTGATTCAATAGTGACTGCTCAACGTCTCTATCGTGCGGAATATCGTACACGCCACGCGCCAAGTGACGAGATAGCTTAGAAAATGGATCAGGATCTTCCAGAATACAGGCCCGACAGTTAAAATTCAAAACTTCGGTAGTCCTCGTTCAGAAACAATTGAAGGAGTCGAGGCCTCGGTTCGTCAAAATCCGTCTTTATCCATCCGGAAACGAAGTCAAGCGGTAAACATCAAGAAATCGTCTTTACATTCGATTTCAAAGAGACTTACATCTAAAAGCCTATAAAATTTTACTGGTTCAGGAATTTAAGGAAGAGAACTACGCTAATAGACTGAATTAATAACATTCTGTTTAGTGACGAAGCAAATTTTCACCAAAAAAGTATAAGTGGTCCTTATTTTCATGAAAATCAACAAGGCCGAGCAATTAATGTGAATAGTGACCGTTATTGCGATGTTTTTGGACCCAGAGTTGCAGGAGTTTGCAGGTTTCAACTCAAGAACGTGGTTCCAACAAGATGGGGCCACTTGCCATACCACGAATAATTCCCTAATAAAGTCATTTCGCGAAGGGGTAACATCAACTGTCCTCTCACATGTGCTGACCTTAGCGCGCTTGACTATTCTGATTGGGGTTAGCTTAAATGTAAGGTTTATCAAAATAATCCGACGAATGTAACCCAGTTGACCAAAACGTCAGGTCAGAAATGGCAGCAATATCAATAACTATGTGTCAACGTGTTATTGCCAATCGCCGTTCTCGTTTAGAAGAATGCCAGCAACGCAACGGTCATCATTTAGATAACATCATCTTTTCCGAATAATTCTCCAATTCATATGTTAATAATGAACAATACCCTTTTTTATTGCTTACAAATATTTTTTGTTATATTGAACTTACAAATACTCGATACCCTTTCTGGACATCTTCTAGTAGGTCGATTCGATTTTTGGATTTTGAAAGATAATCGCTCTAGAAGTATTAGTTTGTCGAGAATAAAAATTATACAGCGTGGCCATTTGAAAACGAAACAGACGAGACTACAGACGAAATAAATATTTTCGATAGAAATGCTCGGATAGGTCGATTTCTGTTTCGTGGGGGACAACTTAAGATATAGGTTTCGGACGCATAGCGCTTCAACCCCTGCTACTACAACCCTCACCCCCAAATTTTGAATAGGGAAGATGTAAGTAATTGTTTTTTCATTTAATGTATTAGTTCTCGAAATATTCTCAACTGAGTATTTGAAAATGAAGTGATGTTTTCATGGCACTTGTAGTGTTTTTTTTTGTGAAAATCGACATTATGAGCTTCAAAACAACCATGACTGTTCCTTCCTCCAATCCACTGACATTGAAATCTTTAATGAAGATGTCGAAGAAACAAAGCGTATTGCGAAGGAGCTCAATCTTGCTGAAACTCAATTTAAATTATCTTCGATATAATTTGCAGTATTTCCAATAACATGCGGTAAAACTTGATCGATAGAAATCTCCAAAAAGACTAAATACATACATATCTCTAATCAGATTACCAGGTAAGAAAATCAAATCATTACCAATCCCACAGAAATATTCCAGTCCCAAATCATGAAACGATTTCTGTCACCACTAGATTTCTTTCTTTGGGACCAGTTGAAGAGTAAAATTTACTCTACACAGCCCGATTCCATAGAAGATTTAAGAAGACGTATAGTGAACGAATGTCGTCAAATCACTCCAGAAATGCTGCAAAATGTGCGCCATCGTTTCGAACAAAACTTATTTCATTGCATGGAAGCTAATGGTGAACAATTTGAATATTTAATTAATTGATGTGAGTTTTTGGTAAATTATTTACTTTACTTTGAAAAGTCTTATTTCTTAGATCAATACTTCAAGTCGTTCTGATACCGTACAGTTGGAGAATGATTTCAGTGAATGAAACAGCTAGTCGAACATCTGACCCTAGTAGCATTAACACGTACGGTATGACTTCATTTGCCCAGTGGTAGATGTTTTGCAATTTCAAATACAAGTAGGGAAATTTTGGTGTTTCGGAAGCACGAAATGTCAATTATTCGCAAAAAATTAATTTTAGTGATGAAATTAACTAACGCATGAATATTTCGAGAACTAATGCATAAAATGAAAAAACAATTACTGTGTTGAAATCAGTCTAAAAATACCTTTGAATTGAGGTATCACTCACCCCATCTTCCCTATTCAAAAATTGAGGGTGGGGGTTGTACCAGCAAGGGTTGAAGCGCTATGCGTCCGTAACCTACATCTTAAGTTGTCCCCCTCGACCTGTCCGAGCATTTCTATCAAAAAAATTCATTTCGTCTGTAATCTCGTCTGTTTCGTTTTCAAAGGCCACCCTGTATAAATTTGTTTGTATGATAGATCTTCTTTACAAGAGAAGTGCAATTTGAAATGAAAAATCTCCATAATTTCGAAACTACTGAGCCGATTTGGCCGAATAACGGAGTCGCCCGAGATATTCATTAATCACCTACTTTTAAGATTTCAGCTCTCTAGCTCATTCCGTTGGGACGTACGGACAGAATTGAATTTGACCATGGATTCTTCATCACTGAGTTCATACGAAGATTGATAAAACTTTAACCTCGAAAAATACAGACATTTGGGTAAATTTATAAGCACTCTGTTCAGTCTTATTCCGTACATACTCTGCAACAATGTGAGACAAATACAAACTCCACGATGAACAAACCTATTTCTCGAATTAAAAATAACAACTCAGTTTTCCTTAAGTTTTGTTTCAAACTCAAATTCCCTTTTCCTTAAAGCCCAAGACAGTGCTTTTCTTAATTTTTACAACGTAGATCATTTAATTGTAATGAACCATTCCAACTTTTCCCCCAACCTTCACTGATCAAGTCCTACCGATGTCAATCGAATACGTATCTCTGAGAACAATGAGCATTGATATTTCTGACGGATCGTCCGAGATATTCTTTCCTCCGACCTACCCTGAAAATTTCAGATATCTTGCTCATTCCGTTCGGACGTAATCGTGCGTACGGATGGACGGTCAGAATCGATTTGGACCACGAATCCATGACTGAGACAACGCGATTGTTTTAGTAGAACATCGTGCAATCATTTCTTCCAAACTGTAATTTTCCATTATATAGGACCACTGCTTTAATTTTAACCATAGGTTCTTCTACCGTTTTTCCATATTCAGCTGCGTTATAAAGTTATAAGCATTTTGAGTTTTCACATTGGGCAAATATCCCTCTGTAGTTCAGTTTAGTTTGAATGATCATTCAATACTATACTACATCGTCCAATGAAATCGCTAAATTTTTGAAAACGTACCACTAGAAACAAACTTCATCTGAAAACACTCAACCTCACAGTGTTTTCACTTTTAGAAATTTGTTTTTATCAAATGCCTAATTTGCATAGGAATATTAATACGTCCGGATAGCTTTGGCCGTTGGTGGAAGTAGCGGTCGTCATGGTTACGATAAACAAGCAGTTGTTAGCGATAACTTCAACAGCACATTTGGCAGTCCTGTCAGTTTATTTTCATATTTTACCATAAAGTAGATAAAAATGAAACGTTTTGGGAATTGTAATATTACTTCAATTGAGGAAAGTGTGAAGACAAGTGTGCCGCTTAATACAGTGAATTCAAGATCCTACATTTGGAAACAATTTGAAGAATTCTGTGCTGCCCGGGAAATCCTTGTAAATGAAAAAACAAGTTTATCAGAGCTCGATAATATTATGCTAGACTGGGTTTTCAATATGAAGAAAAGAGATGGACTAGACTACAAGAAAAGTGTCCGTAAAAACCTTGTGGAATAATACTGCTAAACAGCTGCAGGAAAATTCTATTCCGAATGGAGCGTTAGGTTCGATCCATTCACAGACGTGGCTTCTAAAACGGCGCGGGATGCACGAAATGCCAAGAGGCGTATTTTGCAAGTGGACCCTGATAAAAGAAAAGTTAGTGCCAAGGCGCTATCTTTGAAGCAACACAAAAGATGGTCAACTTATATAAAGAGATAATCCAGACGGTTTGAACAGAAAATTTTATTTTATTGCTGCATTGGAGCTTGCTTGGCTGACTCCCAATATTGAAAAAGATATTTGCCTGGTGAGGTTATATAAGCTACTTGTATCCAAAAGAACTGCAAACATAACCACTGGAAGACTATTCCTTACTCCACATAAGAATTGGAAATATGGTTCATGGTTCAAAAACTCCCAGTCGGTCCCAATACGATAGCTAAATGGACAAAAGAATCGGCAGAACTCATTGGCATCAACACAACCAAGTCGAAGATAAGCAACCACTCGCATCGAGCTACTGCTGTCAGCCAATTAGCCAAAGCAGGGATTGGCGAGGAACAGCTGACAAAGATAACAGACCATTCTTCTGCAGCGTCAGTGAAACCGTATCTCCAACTGGACCAACAACATCACGAAAAGATAATCACAGCCATAAGGAATGAAAAAAATGTCCTTCAAGAAGCAATATCAGTATCTATTTCATCATTCGAGAATAATGCTCGTAATGTGTATAATCTTTGTATTATCAATAAATATTATTTTGAGAATAAAGATGAATAATTTTTTGTTATGCTTCTGTCTGGTTATTTTTGAATAAAAAACTATTTTTTATTTCGTTTGATTTATACTGTCGAATGATCTTTCCAAATACCACACGAGATTCGAATTGTTTTCGAGAACACTCTGTCGTTTTTTTGAAAATTATACAAATTTCACTCAATAAAGTGATCCCGAAATACCACTCGCCTTCGGCTCGTGGTATTTTAAGGATAACTTTGTGTCGTGGAATTTAAACGCATAATTCCCAAAAAAACCAGAGTGTTCTCAAAAAATTCTCACCTCTAGTGGTATTACCCTTGAAAATTACTCTCCACAGCATCCACTATTGAATCTGAATTGTTTAAAAACATTATTTTCTCCCTAAGAAATGATTTACTCACTCATGTTTCATCAGATGACTATATCGCTTCAATTCCTTTCAACTTCGAATATCTCAAAAATGGTGCAATTCAGGATAAGAGATGATGAATGATTTTATCTGCATAAAAGACTAATGATTCTAGGAAGTACAAGATACGGACCTTCAGTTCAAGTGATATTTGTTTTTCGTGCAATTTAACCAATCTGTATGATGTATGATGTAACAATTTTCAGTTTTGGTTGAAAAATCCTCTCTGAGCGGGAAAATTCTAAAAAAAAATCGAAAATAGAGCTCCGCTGAAACAAGAATAATTTCGAGGTTTTTGGATGGAAAATTTTCATTTTTGGGATTTTTCAAGATGTAAGATTGATGTATCCACTTTAAAGATCGAAATCGCGATTCATCATACAGGGGGTGAAAAAATCCCTTTCTAAGTTAGGGATGACAAAATCGTGAAAAATCAATTTTTTCAAATTAGAACCCCATTTTTTTATGGCAGATATTGAATCTACGTTAAAAAATAATGTGAGTGTATGCATCACCCCTTGCCCTAAAGTGAATATTTTCTGAGTTATTCACAAAAACTGTTTTTCGTCTTGAATTTTCAGCTATTTCTTTTCCCTTCACGCCAAAAAGATGAAATTTTCAGGAACTGTTATTTGAAACATTTTTCACCCCTTCTTGAAACCGACTTCA
>JARTUT010001926.1:0-38243 GCA_030674115.1 Micraspis discolor | reverse complement strand
CGTACATCACCTCCACGATTATTTTTATATTTATACATATTATATTATTATCAAATAAATAGGTGATTCTTATAGCTTATTTTTGTAATTTTTCAGCATTATATATAATATACTCTTGTCAACATGAGTAATTGCAGCTCGAACGTTTCAAACCTTTTCGATCTCAAATTCCGAAATACTTGTTGCTGCTTTCTAGAAAAGAAGCTACGCGAGAACAAAATATGAGCTTTCTTTGTTGGAGGCATATCTTAAGTTGAAGCAATAAAGTGAAATATTCATGAAGCTCTTTATGTTACGGGATTCAGTCGGAGAAAACATTTTATGACAACACATGTCTTGAATAATTTTTCACTGGTTGAAAAAGAGGTTTCTTAGTCACGATTTCTAGATGACTGCTGACCAATTGGATTATTTGCGAAAACGAATGAATAAAACAAACATTTTGGGGTTCAATCATCGTATTTATTCAATAGAAGTTACCGTATCCTTTTGTTGATATCAAATTTGGCTGCCTACAACATCGGTCAATAAATCCCGTCCTGACTATGACAAAATATCCATATGAATATTCAAAAGTACCAATCTACAAATGATTACTGTCAAAATTTCAAAAGGTTTGGTTTATAGAGTTGCCACCGCTTTCTCTGTGATTTTTCGGAACGATGGATCCAAAGCAATTTCTTGTGTTAATGTCATTGGTTTTGGTGGGAAAAAAATAACTTTTAATCCCAAGCTAGCCTTCAAAAAGGTTATTCGGACTCTGCCCATCGAAAACGACCATCAAACGATGCTTTGTCCATTTCACCCGTAGTCGTACAGACACCGAACGCCCTGCTGAACGCCCTGGTCGGCCGAATGAGGTACATACTTATACCGGAAAACCTTGAAAATCATCATGGGAAATAGGTAAGTGAAGATGCAAGAGATAGCTGACGCTTACAGCTAATCGAAAGATAGAGTTCACACCATTTCATTATAAGTAGATCATAAGAATTGTAAGAGTTTAGGAAAAGATTGTTAAGTATTTAGACTGTAGATCTGAGCATGTGTGTCATGATGAAAAGCTATTTTGACTTGATTATTCTTTTCAGAATCGTGAATAACATGTAAAATTTTCTTCTAATCAATCACATTATTATTAGGGTTCCACAGTTTCACAGCCGTGAAAAAGCCCGTTTCTAGATTCCTAAGCTAGAATATCATTCAATTACAACTCAGTATTTCTGGAAATTAGGTTGTTTTTATCACATATGTTGATATATTCAATGTTTCTTTTTCTGTGTTCAAACTATCAATGATGTTATATCTAAAAGATCCCCGAACGGATTTCTTCGATTTGTGAAATACCTACCTAATTTTGTTCGTATCAAAAAGAATTTGTTTTTGGCTTTAAATTTTAATTGAACAATGTTTATTGTACCATTGTTTTTTTGCGAGCTTGTTCTAATAGAATAATGTTCTATCGTTCTGCCCAAATTCTGTAGTTTCCTGATATCGAGCCGAAAATGGTCTCAATCGATTGGGTTTGACCTCTTGATGAAGAGAACAGGTCAAACTTGAGTATGTCCGTCCAACAGTATACTTTGATCCAGAGTTCCAATGCTGTATGGACGTTAATGATATGTTACGTATTCTCGAATTAAATTTTCAAGTCCGAATCACCAAAATGTCATATGTTACTGAATCTTATTTTCAAAGACATTATCATTACAACAAATTCTTGGGTGATAAATTTTTTTGATAGATTAATGAACATGGATAATCCTAATCTGAGTTTGTTTATCAAATCAAAACTACCCAAGTAACACACATACATAATTGACATGTAAAATAGATGTTCACCAGATCATCTAATGACAGTCATATTTCAAAAGATTCGTTTTACCAAAACGATATCTAAATATCCATCTAATTTATGTATTTCCCATAATTTTTTCAGATGCTAGATAGAGGTCATTTGATAGAGGGAATCTAAAATTATGACGAATATTTATGTTTAATAAACGTTTAATCATTGGTATAATAAATGTCTGATATACGTGTTTTCAATACTCTTATTTATGTAATGGGAAAACGTTTTTTCATCAGTTTTCATAGATATCTAATAGAGAGAATATTCCTTGATAAAATGTATGTCGAAAATGCGTTTTATAAACACTCTAGTTTATGTAATGAAGAAACGTTTTTCAATCTGTCTCTATAGATCTATCTAAACGAGTGGATATATTCATTGTCATAATGTATGTATGAAATACAATGCTTTAAAACTCAATTTATATCATAATCAAATTAACTCTAAACATTTTCTACATGTCAAATTAAGATTATATTCTCAGTATCCAACATTTGACGTAAATCTTTATTGAATATTTTCTTACGTTAATAGCCTTTTTTCCAGAGTCAGTGAAATGAGTTCATAAAGACAAATGAATTTTCATGACCATAAAACATAATTGATTGATTTCAAAACAATTTCAGGACATTTTCAAAGAAATTTTGTATTCATCATGTCATCTCAAAGACTTTCCAAAAAAAGTCAATGAAGTAGTAGTGTCAATTTGGTGAGGATTTACAAGATAAAAGTAGTGTCATATTCTATTTATTAAAATGAATTTTACATTCAACAATAAAAATCACATCTTCATTTTTTATTTTTTGAGTAAAGATACCTCTGGTTAGTTAATCTCAGCCAATCATGGATCGCCATGATTATGGTGACCTCCGTAACATTTTCATTTGAAAAATGAAGAAATACAGCATCTGAAAAATTTTGTATGATCATTATATGGTACTTTTACTTCTACTATATATATATATATTTGCAGTATATTAAAAGTTCCAGGTATATTAATTATATGAATTAAATAAGGATTTGTCCACTCACAGTTAGGGGATAAATGAATGAATACTATTTATTGTAACGCCAAGCATTCGCATTTTTATTTAATGCATCCTCAGGGCTTCTATAAAAGTACAATAATAATAACACAAAATATAATTTTGTTTTGTGTCATAACTTAATGAATGTTAGATTTTTCAAATTATTGGCATTTAGCAACAAGAGATTCGTCATATTATAAAATATGCATTTTCTATAATTTGAGAAATCTTTCATTCAGTACAGTACTCTCATAGAAGCCCTGAGGATGCATTGAATAAAATTTCGAAAGCTTGGCGTAGAATAAATAGTATTCATTCACTTATCCTCCAACTTCGAGTCGACGAACCCTTATACTAAATAGGAATATTTATTTGAGACATCAGAACATTCAAATGAAATAATAAAAATTTAATGCACACTTTTAGTAATGTACCTTACAACTGCTTTCTTTCCTCAGTAACTGGAGGACCTTTAAAAGAGTCAAGTTCAATATTTAATTAATTAAATTATTTTGCAGTTTTATACCTATTCTCATTTTTGATGTTGTTGGTATTGTAGGGAGAACCATTTACAGTCATTTTCATTGAATTGAAAAACCGTTTAGGTAGGTTTCTCAACGAATTTAGGGTGAATTGGGGTAATATATGTAACAGTAAAACATATTTTCTGAATTTCAAGGGGTTGAATGATGTAGAAAAATTAATAAAAAAGTTACGTCATTGGAATATTGAAAAAAATTTTAAAAAAAATGTCAAAATCGAAGAAGGTTAGGTACCGATGTATTTTTATAAACAGAAATAAAATGAATTTACAAGAATTACATGAAAAAAAATTGATTTGGCAAATGCAAATGAATTCTAAATGAGGTCGCCAATCTATTCATTGGTATCGATTGAGAAATTCTGAATTATAGGTACCTATTACAAATAATTTCGATATGGAAATATCCATCTAGTTAGATGTTAATTAGATGATAATAGACGTTGCCGATTAACTTTGAAATACATATTTTTATTTTTTTTGTACTGACTAATGTATCTACATATTGCGATGTAATATTTCTATTGAAAAATTAAGTTGAAAAGAATATTCATTTATAAGCATGAAAATTTCAATTATCCTAAAATTGGCGTAAAAATCAACGTTACGGGAAAAATCAAGTAACGTAATCAATACCAGAAAATATGAAAAGAAAAAAAAAGGTGCAAATTGCTTGAAAACTATAAGCTATCAAGTTGCTACCCAAATACCCCTTTTGTTTTTTGTGTAGAAGCATGCTGATGCATTTTCAACATCTCGTCTATCGAAGAGACTTTTTAGACAATATTAGACTATTTCATTCACTTTGAATTATAATGGAAAACGCTTCAAAAATTGTTAGAACTTAAAATTGTCAAAACAGTATATTACGAAAATTTTTCACTTACCGTATTGTTATAGGTTTGAACTTTCACTTAATCCACTTGATTGATGAAATCTAACTTCAGCAAGATGGCGGATCACGAAAGTATAGTCACTTGATCTTTTGTCTTCTCCCTCGCCGATTAAAATGAAAAGCCGAATAATGACGAAATGACTTCCTGACGTGTACGACTTCACAATTTCCCGCTTCCAGTGGAGCAGAAGGCGCAAGCGCTATCAGCAGCTGCATATAATATCGATCAACGCGGAGGATGATCGATATCATAATAAGATTGTTTTAAATTTTACCATGTGAAGATCTGAAGACATGAAAACACGATGATACAATAAATTAATATAGACTCCCTAGGCCATTAGAAGTCTAAAATAAACATAGCGGACTCGCCGGGGATTGAACGTGAATCTTGAAAAAAAACGTAAAAGTTTTCCATGAAAATGTTAGTGTGATGCCCACCAATGCATTGCTCCAACTTCAATTCCTTAAAGTTTCGTGTTCGACATTCCGAATGTTATCACGACTTGAGCTTCATGGGAAAATGATTAGTTTCAATTCATTTTAGAATTTTTTCTGAACTCATTCAAAATTCTGTAGCAAGTTATTTATTTCATGATCATTTTTCGACATTGAAAAAAGTTGCCTTTTCAACGTCGTATAGGCACAAAGATATTAACTCTTAATTTACGCCCCATAAAACACCTTTAAAAACATAGAATGGATATCAATCTAAATCATGTCTAGGAAATGACATATTCTGTATGCTTTTTATTAGACTAACATGTTTTTACATCTCAATAGACGTTTACTTTATGTGACTTAGACGAGTGTGTGTTGCTTGGGTAGCTTGTTTATCGAATCTTAAATCACTGACTCAACGATTTCTGTATAGAAATCTCAAAGCTTCTTAAAATAAGATTGTACACTGCTGAAATCCAAGGATATTCTCAATATTAATATCCATGGTATTCGTTTCAAATATTGTGGATCGTTGATGAATATTTTACTAGATATCATGCATTTGAAACAAAAAATTTGAAAATTTCCTAGAGTTACGATTGCCACAAAATTCTGCGCACCTAGTCGTTTCAACCTTTTTCAAACATCTTTCTAGTGAAAAATTGAGATTATGGATAATTGGATATTCTCTGACTCATCCAGAAAACAAAATTTCACATGCTCATAACTGCTGAACATACTCGAATTTGATCCCAGGAAGTCGAACCCAATCGATTTAGAAATTTTGCTGCTCGATATTCGAAAATTACAGACAGTTGGTTAAAACGATATCATGCCGTTCTACTAGTTTTTAAACTAAATCAAACGAGCTAAAATATTAGTATGATATATAATTTTATACTCTGAGATTTACAAGCTCGAAAGAGGCAAATAAAGCAACTTATAGACATAAAGGAAAAAAATATTAGGATAATCATTTCAGAAATATAAGGAATAAATTTTTCATGGAAATTAATTTTCATTCAAAAATGAAATTTCCATAAGTGTATTTAGCAAAATCATAATCATGGATGCAATAAGGCTTAGAGAGTCTTCATTGGATTATTTTTCCAATGGAATATCTTGATATTTGCGCCCTTAGCTTGCATCCATCATACATACCTTCGGATAATTCCCCTATTTGAAGAGACAACGCTACTCGATTTCCGTATGGTAGGTGAATTTTGAACGTACACATGAGTTCTCCAGTAGGCTTCAGTTCCACAGATCCATTTCTATTGGCGAATGTTATATTGTAACAGAAGTCAACCAATCGGTAAGATATCGTGAAAACTGGATTAAATACAAGTTGCATCATCGGTGGAATGTGAGAGGCAGGAAAATATATTCTTCTATCAAACTCTGATAGTTCTTCCAATTTACCACAGAGATGTGATTGTTTGTGATTGCTATAATGTTGATGTTCACTTGAATTCAGGCCAGAAAAATTAATGTAACCTTTAGAACAAGGTACGTTGAATCTCAGTAGCTCCACTATGAGACCGTAGTTCTCTTGGCTTGGAAACCATATTTTACAGTCTTTGTTAATGGGAACATGCTTATTTGATAAAACTGCTTCTTTATTATGGAGATGCAGATGGCAGTCTGAAATGAAAACATAAAATTAAAACATTTCAGTTAAAAAGCTCCAACTAATGAAAAAAAAATGCAGAAATATTCTGAAAGTTCATTTAAGATGTGTTAATTCAACAATACCAGAACTGGTCTTGGATATTTATAGAAATATGATCACTAAACAGTGCTTATGGTCAAAGTCAGGAGGTGCACAATAATTCCAAGTTCTCCTACTTCGTATTTAAGTTTGCCAAATATTTCTATGAAATAAATAACCTATATTTTATTTTTCGCGATTGATTTTTTCGAACCATTTTATTCAAAACAACGGTTTCCGAAATTCAGAATTGAATAAAGAATAATCAACAACTAAAGCTTTTTTTTTCACT
The DNA here is from genome assembly GCA_030674115.1 of Micraspis discolor. Taxonomy (NCBI): domain Eukaryota; kingdom Metazoa; phylum Arthropoda; class Insecta; order Coleoptera; family Coccinellidae; genus Micraspis; species Micraspis discolor. The sequence goes on along the minus strand of JARTUT010001926.1, from coordinate 31,483 downwards.
ATCACTCCCTTAGAAGTCATGACTATGTGAACTAAGTATACCACAATTCCAGTTTCAGATAGATCGCCATTTCCCTGTAAAAGCCTAACTGACATTCGAACTTGAAAAATTCCGTATAATGAAGCTTCCTGCAATCCATCAAAATATCGTTCATCAATTTGTTAACAATCTGGAATAAGTAGATCGTCATGATGACTGAGGAATTGCGTTTTAAAAGAATCGTTAAAAACTGTAGCCAAACGATATTGTTTGGAAATGAGCATTAAAAAGAACTACTCATGAAATAGATGTATCTGGCAAGCCATCGAACAAGAAATATTTATTTTTCAGCGTTCCATTTCATTTTTGCTCGAATCATTGTAAAAAAGAAATTATTTGAAATTATACTAATTCGATCAATAAGTCCCCAGTCTAACTACCACATGGTGTCACTAACAGAACGTTCATATGATTTTCTGAAAGTGCAAACCTCCAAAAATTTACTGTCAGAATTTCATGACGTTTCGTTCATTATTCATAAAGTTGCAGTGGTGCAAGCGACGCTATATTAATTTTCGGAATTGTGAAAGCAAATCAATTCAGTGTGTTGATATATAATTGCTTTTTTTATGGGAAAAAAACCGCTCAGATCTAGGCTTGGCTTGAAAAATTTGATCCGGACTCCGCGCTATCGAAAACGATGTAAGTCAAGGATCCTAGTGAAAAAACAGCGCATTCCGCTGAGCGCGAACTTCATGGGCAACCACTTGGTGATTTTCTACCAAAAAACTTATTCATTCAGTAAGTCCATCGTTATTTATTTATTTATTTATTTAACTACACCAATCTACCATACAGTGTGGAACAGCCAAATGGAATAAATTCGATAATGAATAAATGAGAGCGTGTTTGGAAAAACGCTTGGACACGGTGATTTGTATTTTTAACTGAGCATTTAAAAAAAAAAAGAATTATAATGGGTGCGTCATGTGACAGTGGCCAATACCCACTTTCTTATTTTAAATGCAAGCCCCTGCATATTATTAATTTTTTGGATTCTTCAGAGAATTCTAGACATAAATCATGTACAATGTCCTATACCTAACTTCAACTATTTCGGAAATATTAAGTGTTTTCAGATTTATTACAAAAATTAACATTAAAAAAAGAAAATTATCCTATTTCACAAATTCTCTACATTACATTCAATACTTATTTCCCATTTAGCTCTTGATAATGAGAAAGTAAACAAAAACCATTCCTGCATTTCTTTTTACTGATATGAAATGAACAAAATATAAAAACATTGTTTATTTTCGTATAAAACTGATAGCCATAGCTTGTCTGCCTGCATAACAGTAGTGGTCAGTGTCAGTGCTATTGTCGTTTAAATTTCGTTAACCGTACGTAATAATACAAGGTTCATTTAACAGAAAAGCACAAAATAACCATTCTACAAATGATTGGTTATGGAGATAACACAAGGACACAAATGGAAGTTTCTCGCTTATTTCACGAAAAATTTCCAAATTTGCCGCCTGTATCCCACGGAACAATTAGCACAATAGAAAAGCAGTTTCGCGTGCTTGGTCATGTGAGAGATAAAAATAGTAGCTGCCAATGCAGTAAGGAATGATACGAAATTGGATATTATGCTTGAGTTTCAAGAAAACCCACATAATTCTGGTCGAAAAGCAGCCCCACTATTCAACGTTTGTTACATGTTACATCAAAATAACTTGAAATTTTCTAAAGAATCTATTTCTGCAATAAAAAATGATGTTGTAATTTGAAAACGGAAGTTGACGTCATTTCCGGAAAAACCGGAGATGCTCATGCCTTGAAAATATATTAGATTTCATCAGCATCGTGAAATACTTATAAGTGCTGAATTTCATGAAAATACGTTCAGTAGTTTCCCGTATAAATATGGGTGAGGTTCCTCGTGAAAGACCCTGTATAGAACGGACATTTCTAGTTCTCTTTGTACGCACGTGTTCTGTTCATTTAGAACCTAACAATATTTAAGAAAAAATTAGACAACTAACGAACAGAGAAAATTTTTGGTTAGGAATATCACTCACTATTGAAGTGAAGCTCAAATTGCATTTGAAAATTTGGTGTTACCAACTAGTTGCTCCCGAGCCAATAAAATCAATGCAAAAAAATTCCTTTGCTTCGGCAATATGGGTGCTTCGCGCTCACATTATCTTATTTCCTTTGTTTACGCAAGACAAAAAGTAAGAAATTCAATGTTAAAATAATAATTAACGACTTAATAACGAATGAAAAACAAATTTTTCATTTTCGAAAATGTTGGACCTAACGTATCTAGAGATGTCATTTCCTCACTCAACGAAAATTTCTGACTTGAAGATAGATACTAACGACTAATACAAACCATTAGAAGAAAAATGTCCTATTCTTGCGAAAATGAGAGTGCTAACTTCGCATTGGAAGGATGCTAATTTAGATTAAACTACAAACAAAAATTTTCGACATACAAATAGTTGCTAAGCAATGCAAGGAAAACAATTTTTTCCGAAAACTAACTGCGCACTATTTTGATGCCATTTTTTGATTGTAGGTAACGTAAAAAACCGAAATTTTTCTAACTTTCAAAATGTGTTTGTGGACTTCACCAGTTTCGATCAGTTAAAAACGATACTTTATATCTTACAAATAGTCACTAACAATTAACTAAGCAATGCAAGAAAAATCTCCTTCACTTTCGAAAAAGTGGGTGCTTTAAGGTTACCATTTTCTCACTTCAGTTTAACTTACAAACTGAAGTTTTTGTCTTACAAATAGTTACTAACGGTGGACTTTCCGAAGGGATAATACCTACTAACGACATACTAACGAATGCAAATAAAAAAAAATTTTATTCATTTTAGAAAATGTGGGTGCTTACTTCACATATACAGTGTTCCAAATCGGAGCCGCGATTGATCAGACAAGAGCATAAACAACTAGAAAATGATTCAAAGAACTACTTGGAGATGTCCACATAAGAAAAAGGAGTTTCTACTACGGTAAAACATGGATTCACCACTTCGCTCTGGAATCAAAATGCAGTCTTCCAAGTGTTAAACATTGGCCGGTTATGTAATGGACTCTGTATTTCGGGATGCACAAGGAATATTATTCATTGACTATATGGAACTTGCAAAAGCAATGAACATCGACTATTATATCAGTTGGTTGAACCGTTGAAGGCCGAAATTATCCAGAACAGGTCTTATATGAGGAAGGTGCTCTTTCATCAAGATAATGCATCGTGTCATAACTCAATAAAGCAGTCGTAAAAACGGTAGAATTGAGATAGGAATTACAACCGTACCCACTGTTTTCTCCTAATCTGGCCCACGCAAATACTGACTTTTTGCAGAACTCGAAAAGATGTTCCTAGGAAATTTTTTTTTCGTTCTACAATGGTGGTTTCGTAATGATAGAGAAACGTTTGAAACTATTGAATCACCCCTGATGGATTTTATCGATCATTAAAATGCCCGGGACATTTTGGCGATGTGTTATCAACAATATATTCAACATATTTCAGAAATAAGACATTTTTTTCCAGGCGATATGGAACTTTTCATTTCATTTGAGAGTGGAGGCGTGAAAGAAGATCGCTGAATGTATGAAATATCCAGACAAAGAAACCGTAATATCCTCATAAATCGATGAATGAATTTTATTGTGCTTCTCTTTCGAACGTTTATATGATGCTGAATAAACTTGAACGTGTGTCTGAATGATGATATACTTTTAGAAGCTATGAATATGGTTGAATATATGTTCACTTGTTTTTTTTTTTTTCTGATCAAAAAGGGATTTCAAAATATTTCACTATTTTTGAAGAAATATTTTTATTTCAAAATAAAATCAATCTTACCTTGTGTCATTCTTTTCTCTGTTGACAACGTGAAGATGGATCCGTTCACCTCTATTTGATAATATAATCTGGAAAGAAAAAATATTATATTAATAATGACAAGATGTAAAGAGATTTTTTTTTGTTATACAGAATGCTTCACTTATGATTGTTCAGACTTTCAGGACAGATGCAAGACATTATGAAATGTTCGAAAAATATTTTAGCTATATTCGTTTTTTATGTAATTTAGTCTTTACACACCAAGAATCACGTAGTTTGCACCCTATATTGAACATAACAAAGCATGAGAAAATGAGCGAGTAAAGCTAATATAGCCATTGCGCATTAAAAATAATTAGAAAGCACTGACGTGAGATCAGAAGTTTCTATGTGCGTGTTGTGAAATATTTTCCGGAACCTTGTGATACTTAAATTGGACAAGTCATTTTTGAAAAGTGAATTGATAACAATCTGAAAATTACTACAATAGTCGAACACTCCCGCTTGAAGTATCTTCGATACATACATTTCTCATTCCTTAAAACTAAGTTCCATGATGAATGAAAGGAGAATATTTTCATTCTTATTGAACAATTCTGAAAAACTACAGAAAAATTAATTAAACAATGGAATAGAATACGACTTGTGCTCTTTTTTAGCTTTAGTCTCTTCAGGTATTCGTATTTAATTAAACATAAAGTGAATAATTCTGGTCTAAAAACTGACTGCATGATATATTGAAAAGAAATAATCTTCATGTACCACTGTGAAATAAATCAATGTTCAATTGACTAACCTGAAAAAATTAACATAGAGTAACTTTTTCATTTTACTAAATCGAACACTAAGAGATTTCATTGTATTTTATGGTTTCATTTATAATTGAGTTCATTGTGAAGGAACAAAATTGATTTAAAATGGAAATCTTTAAATAATTTCAAATGACCAAATCGAGTAATCTTTCTAGAAAATTGCGAATTAATTATTGTAAATCTAAGAATGAGCATGATAGGCGTACACTTTCAGTGAAAGTATCTTAGATACATACGTATTCAAGAAAATTAATATTTTCGTTACTATCATAATATCAGAATATTCAGAAAACTACAGAAAATTAATTATAAAATGAAATAGAATTTGACACGTGTTTGGACTCCTCCTTTTTCATCTTCAGTCTCTTCAGGTATTTTAAATCATTCTTAATTAAAAACTTACTTCCTGATATGTTCAATGAAATTACATTCACTTGCCACTTTGAAATCAATCCTCTTCGAATGACTCACCTCAAAAAATTAGCATAGAGTGGTTCTTTCATTTCACTTAATCAAACACTGAAAATTTTCACAGCATTCTATATCATTGAGTACATTGTGAAATAATAATTTTTTTATTTAAGAAATTTGTGCTTCGACCACTAGGGTCATTAGCACAGTCTACTATCTACAAAATTGGGGTTACAAATTAAGTTATTGAATGTGATATTACAATTAAATTATACTATTCAAGTCTTTATCTTATATTTTATCATAAAGTTCTATTCCTTTCGGGTAGATGAGAGTTTTTCCCAATTCTTCAACACTATTTCCCAACGCAACTTCTATCCGAGCACTCGTGAAATAATGGAATTGACTTAAAATGGAAGTCTTCCCATAATTTAAAATAATCGAAGTCAGCAATCATTCTTAAAAAGTGCAAATAAATCAATAATAATTTTAAAATGATGATAATGATAATATTCGTATACTTTCGGTGGAAGTATCTTCCATACACACATTTTTTCTAGAAAACACAATTTTATGGTGAGAATCAAATATAATTTCTTCATTCCGATTAAAATATCAAACAATTCAAGAAACTACAGTGTTTCGACTTTTCCCTTTTCTTAACTTTGATCTCTTCAGGTAGCCATCATCAATGAAAATAAGGTGAATATTTATTTATTGAAAACTTATTGCAATAAATGTTGAAAAGAGAGAACCTTCACGTACCACCTTAAAATCAATCAATGTTCAGATGTCTAACCTCAAAAATTAGTATCCCCGCATGTCCTGTAACTCAACGTCAATTGGTGACTGGGCGATATGCTAGGTTATACCAGTTCTAGCAAAGATGTAAAAAATAATAAAATATAAAATAAAGATAAAATAAAAATAAAACAATTGTCCCTAACAATGAATTTGTGACTGAATTCAATAGCATGGTTACTTCAAAAAATAAAAATTAAGCAATAGTACCTAACAATGGATTTGTGACTGTAATCAATAGCATGGTTATTTAGGATTACGTTTAAAAAAATCAATGCAAAATTGGAAAATTTGTGACCACAAAAATATACCTATTACCTACCACTTAGCCAAGTGACATAGAATTTTTAAATTTTTGCTAGAACTGGTATAACCTAGCATATCGCTCAGTAACTGCTTGACGTTGAGCTACAAGACATCCTGTATATTGATTCTTTTGTTTCACGAAATCAACCACTAACAAATTTCACTGCATTTTATGATTTTATTTATAATTGATTTCATTGTAGAAAAATGAAGTTGACTCAAAATGGCAATCTTACAATAATGTCAAATTGAGCAATCATTGTAGAAAAGTGCAAATGAATTAATAACACTGGTCAACAGTGGTTTTGGTGCCGAAGATTTTGGAGGTGATTTCATATGAATTTGATGCCCTGAATTCAAATATGCTATTAGATTTTGCCTGTCAGCTCGAATTTTTAAGATATCAACATTTTTGTGAATTATACATTACACTATTTTAAAAGAAAAACCATGGTTTGAAGAAACAAATTAATTGTTGAAATATTGTAACTAAAAAAATTTCAAGTTCACCCCTGTAGCACTACTCTGTGACTACATGACATTTGTCAACCCTTTGCTCTCTGTGACTGAATAAAGTCAGTCTTTGTTCAAGCGTCGACGAGGTTACATGTATTATTATTTTCCTCACAATTTCCTTCCACAAATTCACAGGCTATGGGCCCAGATACGGTTTTCGTGAGTGAAAATTAACGATCGTGTTGAAGTTCCGTCGCGAAACAGAAAAGACTGCAGTGAAAATAAATTTCGAGGTCTAGTCGGCGAATCGGTGAGTGTTCAGAAAACGTCCAAAAATGGCGGCGAACTACCTCGCAACTATTCCCAAATTGCAAGGTAGAGAAAACTACCAGGAATGGTCATTTGCAATGAAAAATTTTCTCTGCTACTAGAAGGACTTAGTAAGTGCATAAAAGAAGAAACTAGCAGTGACACAGCTGTTTCTGAAAAAGCTAAAGCGAGAATCGTGTTATCCATCGACCCTTCGTTGTACGTGCACGTGAAAGAAGCCAAACAGCAAAGGAAGTTTGGGACAAATTAAGGCAACTTTACGAAGACACAGGATTCTCAAGAAAATTTCCCTTCTTCGTCATCTCATATCAATCAGGTTAGAAAAATGCTCATCCATGTCAGAATACGTATCGCAAATTATCGAGACATCCCAGAAACTTGCCCGTACAGGAATGGAACTCGATACGTCATTGGTAGGATCATTGCTTTTGGCGGGATTACCAGAAAAGTTTGCACCTATGGTGATGGCCATAGAACACAGTGGGATCGAAATTACCACAGATGTCATCAAGTCGAAGTTACTAGACATGCAAGAAGTTTGCAACACTAGTTCGACTGTCAAAGCATTTGCAAGCAAACACGGTAACCACAAATCACAACGCAGAAATGACAACCGAAACAGAAACGACAGTCAACACGGAAATGACAAGCGACAGAAGGAGATCATATGTTTTAAATGTAAACAAGCAGGACATTTTATGTCAAAATGCCCCCAAAATAATCAAGACAACAGAAGTCAAGAAAAGCAAACGAAGAGTGCATTTAACGTTGCTTTTCTCACCGCAGAATTTTATCAGAACGATTGGTTTTTAGATTCAGGAGCGAGCATTCACTTGACTTGCAGACAGGATTGGTTATTGAATGAAAGAAATCCTCAAATCAAGGAAATTATGGTTGCAGATAATAAAAGAATTCTAGTGAAATCAAGTGGTGAAGTTGACATGTTCACACGAACTGGCGAAAAATCGCATGAAATACAAATAAAGAATGTGCAGTATGTTCCAGAACTAGCTACAAACCTTTTATCAATAAGTGAACTTTTAAAAAAGGGCAACTCAGTTGAGTTTGACAATGAAAAATGTAAGATTTTCAATGCAACAAAGGTACTTGTAGCAGAAGCCCATTTAATTAATGGTGTCTACAAGCTTCAAACATCTAATAAATGTTCGCTAGCAGGATTAGCAGAATCAAGTGAACTGTGGCACAAAAGGCTAGGTCACATAAATTCAAGCTATTTGAATAAAATGAGAGATGGTATAGTAGATGGAATTAATTACAAAGGAGACGTGAAGATTAATCTGGAAAATTGTGAAATATGTTGTGAAGGAAAACAACATCGATTTCCATTTGGAAATTCGAATACTAGAGCAACTGGACTCCTCGATGTAATACATACAGATCTAGCAGGACCCATGGAAAATATTTCATTAGGAGGCTCCAAGCATTATGTAGAATTCCAGGATGATTACAGCCGTATGTCCTTTGTTTATTTTTTGAAAGCAAAGAACGAAGTTCTAGAGAAATTCAAAGAATTTCAAAAGATGACAGAAAATCAAACAGAAAGAAAGATCAAGGTTTTGAGATCAGATAATGGAGGTGAATATATGAATACACTTTTCAAAAATTATCTGAAGGAACGAGGTATAATTCACCAGACTTCAAACCCATATACTCCTGAACAAAATGGACGTTCAGAAAGATTAAACAGGACCTTGATAGAAAAGGCTTAGATAAGCACTTCTGGGCTGAAGCAATAAACACTGCCTGCTACCTGAGGAACAGATCTACAGTTGCTAACATCCAAACGACACCATATGAAATATTTTTCGGCAGAAAACCAGATCTTAGTCATATAAGAATATTTGGCAGTCATGCAATGGTACACATCCCAAAAGAAAAAAGGCAAAAACGGGATAAGAAATCAGAAAAGTTAATTCTCGTTGGATTTCATGATACAACAAAAGGTTATAGACTCTATAATACAAGAATAGGCCAAATTGTCACTAGTAGAGATGTTATTGTATTAGATAACGAAAGAAATGTTCCCATTATCGAATATAAAAATCTCCTAAATGAAGGTGTAACCCATTGGAAGGAAGAATCCAAACATTGTTCGCAGCCAACATTGGAATTGCAGGAGCTAGATAATGAAGAAGATGGCAATTCAGAACATATTTCCGAAGAAGAGAACGACAGCAGTCTAGACATCACCAGAAGATCTGAACGAATCAGAAAACCCAAGAATTTCGATGACTTCATTACGTACTTCAGTCCAGGAGAACAAGAGAGCTCACATGGAGGAAGTATATTTTCAGTGGGAGTTCCAACTTCAATGGAAGAAGCACTTGCTGGACCAAATCGGGACCAGTGGATGAAAGCAGTCAATGATGAATTAAAGTGTTTCAGTGAAAACCGTGCGTGGGAGTTAGTAGACCTTCCGAAAGGTCAAAGTCCTGTAAAGTGCAAGTGGGTTTTCAAAGAAAAATTTAATAGTTTAGGACTTATTACCTACAGAGCAAGATTGGTCGCGAAAGGTTTCGATCAGAGACCGGGTATCGATTTCGATGAAACTTTTTCTCCAGTAGTCAAGTATTCAACATTAAGATTATTGTTTGCGTTGGCAGTTAAACTAAACTTGGACTTTCAACATTTAGATGTAGTAACAGCTTTTTTAAACGGTAAACTGGATGAAGAAGTATTCATGGAAATCCCAGAAGGTTTCAATCCCAAATATTCCAAAAATTTTAATCAAGTTTTGAGATTGAATAAAGCAATTTATGGGTTGAAGCAGTCTTCTAGAGCATGGTACATAGAAGTTGAAAAAATTTTGTTAAATTTGAAATATATAAAGAGCAAATATGAACCATGTCTATTTGTAAAGAAGGAAAACGGTTTCATCACCATAATTGCGCTCTATGTAGACGATTTCTTTGTCTTTTCTGACTCTATGGAGGAAACACAAAGTTTGAAGAAGCAGTTAGCTGCCAAATTTAAAATAAAAGATTTAGGTGAACTAAAACAGTGTTTAGGCATGAGGGTCAGAGTGGATAGGGAGAACAAAATCATAAGATTAGATCAAGAACAGTATATTGATACCATACTAACGAGATTTAATATGATCGATTGCAAAGCAGTAAGCACACCAATTGAAAATAACCTATGTTTCTATAAAACATGCCCAGAAAATTGTAGGAAGGATTTGCCTTATCGTCAATTACTAGGTAGTCTTATGTTTTTGTCTGTATTGACGAGACCTGACATCACTTTTGCTGTGAATTTTCTCAGTCAATTTAATAATGCTTACACAGAACTACATTGGAAATGTGCCAAAAGAATTTTGAGATACCTAAAGGGTACAAAAACCTTGTATTTAGAATATAGTTATGATGATTTAGATTTGCTAGGATATGCTGATGCAGATTTTGCAGGAAACAGTATTGACAGGAAATCATATACCGGTTTTATTTTTAAATGGGCAGGTGGTGCTGTTTCATGGGAATGTAAGAAGCAGTCTACTGTAGCCTTAAGTAGCACCGAGGCCGAATACATGGCCATTTCTGATGCTTCAAAAGAAGCTATATATTTGAAGAATATTGTAAGTGAACTGTTGGGATCTTATAATTGTATAACTATTTTTAATGACAATCAAAGTGCACAGAGACTAGCTGAAAATACTTTGGTTCACAAAAGATCGAAACATATTGATGTTCGGTACCATTTTATCAGAGAAGCTATCTCAAATAAATTGTGTGACCTGAAGTATTTACCCACAAATGAAATGCCAGCAGATGTATTAACTAAGGCATTGTGTTCGACAAAACATAGAAAATTTTGTTTAGATTTAGGTTTAAGGACTTGAAATTTGTTGAGTTAAGTGGGAGTGTTGAAATATTGTAACTAAAAGTTCACTACAAGTTCACCCCTGTAGCACTACTCTGTGACTACATGACATTTGTCAACCCCTTTGCTCTCTGTGACTGAATAAAGTCAGTCTTTGTTCAAGCGTCGACGAGGTTACATGTATTATTATTTTCCTCACAATTTCCTTCCACAAATTCACATTAATAAAGGAATTTTTATTATATTTTCTAACCCAGTGTTGCGCTTTGTCTCTGCTATCTCAGAGGCACAAAAAGCAAGGATACTTGGTGTGGCCACTTTGCTGTCCAAGGAGAAAGTTTACCATTTTTAAGTCTACACAAATCACCCATTGGTGTTCATGATACTTTATTTTTTCCAAAACCAAAGCTATGTTGTCATATTGCTCTTTCATTTTCGTTGAGTTAGCAATTGGTATTGAGCCATATTTGTACCCATTATGTAGAAGAACACATTTCAAACTTCGCTTTGAGCTGTCAATAAATAGGCGCCAATTATCTGGGAAAAATTCAGGAAGACCCATTTTTACCAGGAGTTCTCTAATAGCATGGCAAAATACAAGATTTTGTTCTTCATAGAAAAAAAGTAACTGATCTTTCTCCCTTGTGCGATAAAATGTAATTTTCGTTCCTGGTTCAAGTAAATTTTTTCCTTCAACCTGGAAGCTAGTATTTCAGGAGCTTCTTTCGACAGGTTAAGATCTCTAGTGGGGTCATTTAAGTCATCTTGGTTGAAACATTGGGAAATTGATGACATCGTTTCAAAATCACTGTCACCTTCAGTAGTGTCAGAATTCTGATCAGAGACACATGTGTCCTCACAGAGTTCTGGTAGCTGCTGAAAAGTTGAATTGGCACTTTCTCTGAGTGAGGGATAGGGCGTCTTGCAGAGACTAAATCTGCATAAGTCAGACTTTTCCTTTTCCCGGTAGTCCACTGTCGTAAATGCTCTGTACAAGTTTTACAGACAATATGTGGTGCCCACGTTTTATCCTGAACACAAGCTTAACACCAAAATATCCAAGATAAGCCCTCTTTACAAAGTCACTAATAGTTTTTCTGTTTTCCAAGAACGTGTATTCTCCGCATATGTAGCAAAAAATATCAAGATGATGTACACAGCTTCTTCTACTTGAACTCATTTCTATTCAACAACACAAATACAACAATTCACATGAACAATCTACTTTTCAGATTTACTTTTCAACAACTCGTTACTAAAGAGAAATTTCATATGTCGGTAAGTTCTAACTATCTGCACCGCGGGAATTCACAAACTAACCTCAATCTCAACTGCAGTTGAAGTTCACTTCAGACTGGACAGCTCCATATATCGGATTTCTATAGTACTAACTGGATGACACTAAAAAGGATTAAATCCCACTTGTTAACAGTTTGTCAACCAATCAGTTATATATCTTATATTGTTAGTCTTCTATTTGTAATAAATGAATTAAAATAATAATTATAATGAATATTATTATTTTAAATTCAATTTGTTACAAATAAATACTGGCACAATAGGAAAATATACAAGAATCTATCACTTGTATAAATTTTACAACACTCATACTTGAAAGTATTAAATAGGGAAAAGCATTGACAGATAAGTGAATTTATCCAAAAATCTAGAGCTGATACAGAAAAACTGCTATCATATTTAGATTCAGCCATTAAAATATAGTTAAAATCAACTCAAAATTCTAGGCACCAAAAAAAATTTTTTTTTGTAGGCCTGTGTAATAATCGAAAAATGACTATGATAGGCGTACCTCTACTTTCGGTAGATACATTTTGTATTCAAGAAAACACATTTCCATGTTGAATAAAAAACTGAATATTTTCAATCCCATCATAATATCAAACAACTCAAAAAGCTACAGAAAAATTAATTATACAATGTACGAGCCACACATGAAATCAATTTTGCACAATACGAATTTGACCGAGTATTTAGACGATTAATATATTAGTTTATGTTTCCTACTTGAAATGTTCATTCTAACCGTATAACAAGTAGATGTTATTGAAATGAAAATAAAAATTTCTAGTTATAACCCATTTCATATTCCAAAGCTCGTAATTCAAAATGTTGAAATCCAGCCAGTTCTGTCAGCATCTTCTGAGTGCCTAACGACGTTGGTAAAACGGAAACAGGGTGGGAAGTCGGTGAAACATGAATCACCGGAGCAAACGCTGAAGATACCCAGAACTCTTTCCTCTTTGAGATAGTTAGCGAGAATCCACCTCCCTCGAAGTATGTTTCTTATCATCTTTACTAAGTAATTTGTAACCTCGGAAGATCAGCTTTCCTCCTGAACACAGTGCGTTATATTTATCGAATTTCTAGAATACTCTTGTAACCATATTAAAAAAATGGAAAGCTTCATGACTTCGAAATGAGAAAGCCCAGATTATTCGTAAATGCGCGCTTGTTCGTAGTGGAACATCTTGACATCTTGAAGATGGATTCGTGGTCTAACTTGATTTCTGTTTCGAGGGGGACAACTTAAGATGTAGGTTACGGACGCATAGCGCTTCAACCCTTGTTATTACAACCCTCACCCCCAAATTTTAATAAAAAGACGGGGTGAGTGATACCTCATTAGAAAGGTATTTTTATACTGATTTCAGCATAGTAATTGTTTTTTCATTTTATGTATTAGTTCTCGAAATATTCTCAACTAAGTATTTGAAAATGAAGTGGTGTTTTCATGGGACTTGTAGTGATTTTTCTGGAAAAATCGACATTTTGAGCTTCAAAACAACCATGACTGTGGCTTTCTCCCTCCAATCCACTGACATAGAAATCTTTAATCAAGATGTCGAACAAACAAAGCGTATTGCGAAGTAGCTCAATCTTGCTGAAACTCAATCTAAATTACGCCTTACCAGTTTGAGAATATCTGAATCAAAGATTTCCAAATCGGTGGATTGGAAGAAGGGGTCCCACTGAATGGCCAGCCAGATCGCCAGATCTGTCAAAACTGGATTTCTTTCTTTGGGGCCACTTGAAGAGTAAAATTTACTTTACACAGCCCAATTCTATAAAAGATATAAGAAGACGTATAGTGAACGAATGTCGTCAAATTACTCCAGAAATGCTGCAAAATGTGCGCCATCGTTTCGAACCAAACTTATTTCATTGTATGGAAGCTAATGGTGAACAATTTGAATATTTAATTAATTGATGTGAGTTTTTGATAAATTATTTACTTTACTTTGAAAAGTCTTATTTCTTAGATCAATACTTCAAATCGTTCTGATACCGTACAGTTGGAGAATGATTTCAGTGAATAAAACAAGTAGTCGAACATCTGACCCTAGTAGCATTAACAAGTACGGAATGACTTCATTTGCCCAGTGGTAGATGTTTTGCAATTTCAAATACAAGTACGGAAATTTTGGTGTTTCGGAAGCATGAAATGTCAATTATTCGCAAAAAATCAATTTAAGTGATATAATTAACTAACGCATGAATATTTCGAGAACAAATGCATAAAATGAAGAAACAATTACTGTGCTCAAATCAGTATAAAAATACCTTTGAATTGAGGTATCACTCACCTCATATTCCCTATTCAAAAATTGGGGGTGGGGATAGTAGCAACAAGAGTTGAAGCGCTATGCGTAATCTACATCTTAAGTTGTCCCCCTCGAAACAGAAATCGATCTGTCCGAGCATTTCTATCGAATAAACTTATTTCGTCTGTAATCTCGTCTGTTTCGTTTTCAAATGGCCACCCTGTATGTGTTTTATTTTTTATTTGTACATGCATTGACTTATTTAGAAAATAATTGATTTCCATAATTTATTTTCAGGTTATATATGGATCAGCTATATTGAAACATGGGTCCTCCTCTAATCATGCATGAGTACATTGAAGATGGTTGAAATGAACAAATATTCATTGATTTCAAGATGAGCCCTTTTGGATACATGTTACTTAACTGGAGTATGGAATCTACAGATCCTATTCGATATTCTCGAAATCTTCGAAGATCTGTTTTAATCGAGAACAAAATAAATTCAGAAAGCACTGACGTGAGATAAGATGATCAAACTGTAACAAATCTATACGCACCCTAATCGTGTGAACAAGAGTCTTTTCCGGTACTCTGGAACTATGTGATACATATAAAATGCCACGAAAAATTAACAAACCTATATTTGAAATTAAAAATAACTTCTCATAGTTTTCCACAAGTTTGTTCGAAGTTTGATTTCCTTCTTCTAAAAACCTACATCAGTGCTTTTCTGAATTTTAACAACGTACATCATTTCACCGTAATGAAAAATTTTCATTAATTTGCCCCGAACTGATACTGATTAAGAAGTCCGACCCATGTCAATCGAATACGTATCTGTTAGAGCATCGATCAGAGATATCAGACTTTTTGTCAATTTTCTTTTCTCTCGAGTGTAACATTTGCTACTTTTCTTTCGAAAAAATGACAAATATTATTTTAAAACTAACTACAACACTGAATGACTCCAGATACAAAGACTTGGCCATTTAATATGAACCTCTAGCAAGGGTAGGACTCTACGTTATGTTTAAGTAATAATTCAAGTCCTGATGATTGAAATTATCGAAAATAATTGGGAAACAAAGAAGGTAAATAAAACACAACACTTAGACTCAAACAATCAACTCTTTATTCAGGGACTAAAAAATATAGGTAAAGCCTCAGGCAGAAAACCTCTTATGTTAGAGCACTTGTTTAAAACTAAATGGTTAATCATTAACAGCTAGCAAAGGCAAGTATAACAATTCTGAGAAACTATAACAATACAAAACAGATAGTAATCATAATAATCAGAGCAACTTCCATAACACAAAGAGAATAATAAGCATGGTAAATATGGCAACTTCAATAACGCAACAAGAATTAATAATCATGGCAAATATGTAAACTTCAATAATACAACAAGGATAATAATCATGGCGAATGTATACTTCAATAATACAACAAGGATAATAATCATGGCAAATATGTAAACGACTAATTTTATGACCATCGTAATGGTCACGGCCCCAGGGTATGTGAGCCATAACTATAATATTGTTGATGACGAGATATTGTTGATGATGGAGCTCGTGTTGAATGATTTATATGTTTTACTGTTTTATCAAGTGGTGAGAGCACTTTCGTTCATATATTACCATTTACTCAAAATAACCAGTTCGTCGATAAGTTGAGTTGAGTTCGTTATTGGCCAAATCTCTCCAGAAGTTCAGTAGTTATAAGCATCTGAAATTTGGTTGTCGTAACTTGTAAGATATATGAATAAGGTTTAAAAAATTGTCTAGCACGATTTCCCAGAAAGCGACATGCTTAAAAATTTTCTGAATATAAAAAAAAATTCTTTTTGATTCCTTATACCTAATAGGATATCCGACGTATTTAAATGATAATTTGTGCATGTATGGACGTTTGACGATTGATATCCAATTATTTCTTTTATTTATCCCAATAAATTCACTGGATTTTTAGGAATCTGCTCATTAATGTTTCTATTTATGATCAATAGATCACATTCTTTTTATAGCCAATTGTCAACGTTGACAATTCTAAAAATATTTGGAAAAGTGAATGTGGTCTATTGATCATTAATAGAAATATTAATTAGTGAATTTCTAAAAATCAAGTAAACAGAAGTGAATATTATACATATCTACAAATTTCATTGTCGTAGCTTTGTTTTACCAGAAGACTTGTTTGTTCCATTTACTTAAGGACAAGCAATCATAGAAGTGGAAATTAATCAACTAATTGACTTATAGACAAAGCCTCAAATTTTTTCTAATAAAAAAATTTGCTTTAAATCTTCTAAGAGAAATGTCAGAAAGTCCGACAGAAATTTCAATTCACGATGCTTTCACAGATGCATTAGTTTGGGTCAGATTTATCATTTGAGTCTCAGTTGGAAGAAGATTAATCGAGGTGATTCGTTTCAGCGTTTGATTCTAGATGTGTCATGCCAAAAATTCATTTTATATGAAGCAATCCATACATATATTGTAGCCGGATCGTCCTTGTAGAAAGCCTTCCTCAATCTCAATAACCAAGTATGGATTTTTGTCAGACCAATAGTGCATATTGTGCCTGCTGATGATTCCACAATTTTCGAAGCGAGCTTCATAGGTCCAAATAATTTTTTCATGGAAAATAGGATCTTCTTCCACATCATTTAAATACCAATTGTAGAACAAATCCTTTTTTTAAAGTTTCTATCTAGCCAATGATTAACTTTACGATATTTGTACGAGTGAAATTTATTGCGTTTCAATATATTCAACGCATTTCTCCGTTTACTTCCTCTTCCAGTTTAGTTTTTAAGCACAAATAATTTTATTTATATTTCTATGGTTTAGCAATCAGTGATTGAAAGGACCGAATTTACAAAAGATGATGCATATTCAACGGTAGCTATGCCAACGCTAGCTTTCTTTAAGTCAACAGTGAAAAGAAAAGCAAGAAAAATATAATTTTTTTTTCTCATGTAATATTTATGTAATAAGTGACATATAAAACATTTTTGAAATCAGCAAAAATTTTGTAGCCAGATGAGAGGATTTCCGAATATAGTTTATATAGTATTCTATATAGTATATAGAAATCATAAATCCTTCTCAGTTTTTTAAAATGGATAGATTGAAACTTTCAATAATCATATTATATTTAAATTACTCATAATTGTTAGATAATAATATATATATATACGAGGGCCGTTCAGAAACTAACCTCCGGTTAATTGAAAAAAAATACACCAAGTTAAGTAAAAATATTTTAATATATACATCTTACAACTACATCTTTGCACTATTTTTCGACATAGTCTCCATTACGATTGAAGCACTTATCGTATCTCTTCACAAGCTTTGAAATTCCTTCTGCATAAAAATCACCCGCTTGTGCCTTGAGGCACCCATCGTGCACAGAACTCACGGTAACCCAATCTTGCTGTCACTATCTCGTACAAAAGAGTCTTAGAAATCTGTGGAAAATTAGTAGACAATTCCGCCATTGTGAAACGTCGATTTTCACGAACTTTTGCATCAACTGTCTGAACGAGTTCGTCAGTCACCAGTCACTGGATCCTCTTGGGGTGCTGATGCTTCCACTCTTCGTACAGCATCTCTAGCCCTAGTCTTTTCTGCAGCTGAGTATTGTTGCTCTGTTTGGTTTAATAGTGCACATACACAAGAAATAGAAGCACAATTGAATACATCCATGAGAATAATTACTGGCACCATAAGATCTACACCGGTTCATTGGTTACCAGTATTGTCTAATATTGTCCCTCCCCATATTCGCAGACAGACTGCAGCTCTGAATTCTTGGAATAAATATCATTCTTTTCCCAATTTATTCCCAATTATTTCATATTTTCCACAAAATAGAATTCCCAGATTGAAGTCACGTAAACCATTATGGCATAATACATTCTTCAATATGAACATAAGTGATAAAGAATTATGGAAGACTGAGTGGAACTCTTACGAAATGTTCAATAAGTATCTCGTTTCTGATCCTTCTGAAAAAGTTCCTGGTTTTGATCTTCCAAGAAAAATTTGGACAGTTCTTAATCGTTTGAGAACAGGTCATGGTCGTACCAATGGCATGCTATTTAAATGGAACTCAGTTCCTAGTGCAAGTTGTGAATGTGGAGAAGCAGAAGAAACAATACCTCATCTCATCGATAGTTGTCCCATATATAAATTTCAAGATGGTTTTAGGGCTATTCATGATGTTTCCAACTCTTTCTTGGAATGGGTTATAAATTTCAAACGAATATGATAGGTATTTTTGTTATTCAGTTCTTTTTCTGCTTTTGTCTCTTTTATTTCCAGATTCAATGTGAACACCTTGAAGAAGTCTCTGTCTCCACCAATAGAAGATCACTCTTGAAGAAAGAAGTCCCTGAAATATATTTCAGCTTATTTTTGTATTTTCACACTTAGACGGGGAGCCAGGGTTTTTTTTTCACAGGGTTTTTTCCTAGGCTTTTATGTCATACGCCGAATTGTATGACACCCCGTCACTAACCCCTGATCTATATGCTTTATTGTTTGCTAACTGAATATTGTCAGCCAAAAGTTCAAAAGCATATATATATATAGTCACCAATGATGGTCTACCACTCCTCTCTTCATCATGAACGTTTTCTCGTCCACTTTTAAATAAACGTACCCATTCACGGACAACTCCTTCACTCATAAATTTTGGTCCGTACACGGCACAAAGCTCACGATGAATAGCTGCTGCAGAGTATCCTTTGGCTGTAAAAAACCTTATAACAGCACGCACCTCACATTTGGCGGGATTTTCTATCGCAGCACACATTTCAAACTGCCACAAAAACTAAAGCGCAAGTACGATGTTCACTCGACTACGGCTTGATGCCGACTGACCTGCTGAGCGCGTGAATGCACAGATGGCGCGCTACTCCCCCCCACTACCCGCACTGTGACCAATCGGAGGTTAGTTTCTGAATGGCCCTCGTATATAATTGTTCTGTAATATAATCAACAGATTTCGAGTACGAGTTCAAACAAGCGAGTTATTTAGCTCTATAGAAATGACAATTTTTTAATTTTTATTCATAACTCAAAATGTATAAAGAGTAGCCTGGATCTGTTTTCATATTTGGATTATTCAGGGAAAAGGAGCTCCAGAAGTTGCTATTAGTTTTCTTCTAGCTCCTATAGTTCTCGAGATCCCTTCAGCAGACGAGAATTTTGACAACCCTGTACATTGTAACGAACATCGATAATCGCTAAAATATAAATCAAAAAAATATCACTATTTCTGGTAGAATATGAGTTGACGCAAACAATTGCCAAATTCTGTCCTTTTTGGCGCTCTTGTTCACCCGAACAGAGTGCCTATCATTTTGCCCGAATGTCTGTAATTTTGGAATATCAAGCCCAAAATGCTCTCAATCGATTGGGTTCGACTCCCTGATGAAGAATTCGTGGCGAAAGTTGAGTCTGTGCGGCCGGCCGTATCCTCTCTAGCATCCAAAAGAAATCAGCTAGAGTTTTCATATTTTCAGAATAGGTTAATTGTCCAAATATCTCGGTCAAGTTCGTTATTGGGCCAACTCCGTCGAATGATTCAGTAGAGCATCTGAAATTTTGTTTCCTCAATAACTACTAGAATATTCGTCCGATCCAATTGATACTTAAAATATTGTTGAGGGAGGCTGAAACAAAACAGCTCGCAAAATTTCGAAGAAAATTTTTAAAAAATTCCCAAAAAAAATTTTTTTTAATCCTCACTATCTCATAAGATATTTTTCGGATTTCAATAAAAATGAATATATTGAGTTGATCGATATCTTACTTATCCCAAAATTTCATTGTCGTAGCTCTTTTCCATCTAAAGATATAATCATTTTTTTAATGTATTCAAGATAAAAAAGAGAAATGACATAAGTCCCGATGATTTTCTTTGAACGATTGCCATCACAGATCGATATTCGATTTACAAATGCCGGGCTCATTAATCAGTGTCAGTTGGCGTTATATTAATCAAAATTTTTCATAACGGGAAATCATAGAGATAGAATTCAATCTCGGTGGCTGAAATAATATACGTTGTCAAAATTCAGAAAAGCACTGACATAAGTTTTTAGGAAAAGGGAATTATAGCTTCGAAAAAAACTTGGGGAAAATTATGAGTAGTTATTTTTAATTTGAGATATAGGTTTGTTCATTCATTAGGCGTTCATATTTGCATCACATTGTCCCATAGTACGGAAAAAGACTATTGTTCAGGTGATCAGAGTGCTTACAGATTTGTTATGGTTTGAAAATTTACTCGCAACTAGCTCAACAAGAGCGCCAAAGCAATCTGACCTCACGTCAGTGCTTTCTAAATTTTTATTGTATAGCACACGTTTCTTAATGGACTTCAATTGAGAAGCAGTTACTTTAATTTAGTGGGAGAAATCTATATTGATGACTATACAATCATCATGAATTCAAGTTTCATTAACTACACAAATCCTCTGGGTTCCTTATTCTGTGAACATTGGCTCGGTTCTGCAGAATATATCTTAATTTTGTGATCCAGTTCGCATTTATAACGATGTACCTATCTCTGTAGTTGTTCGTAAAATAATTTTTTGCTGCGAACTGGTTTATTTTGGGCAAAAAACTCACGAGACATTTTTTGTTTAGAATGAAACAGGCTATCGGAAATAAATTTTTAAATGTTAAACAAATAATAAGACAAAAAGTTACATTGGAAATAAACTTTATTGGTTGCGTTTCCCACCCTTACAACCATGGGGTAAACCAAATAAATAACTGGAGAAGTGTCTTTTTGCCAGTTGGAAACGTTAGTTTAATTTCAATATTGTAACATTTTTGATGCTTGTGAAAAAAATTGTTGTACAAATTTTATGTACTCCCTTTGAGGGGCTGTATCTGAACAAGGGATGCTCCAATGAAGTTTCTTTATAGGAAAGATCCTATCTTTTTTCGAAGAGGAATCACCTCCTTAAATATTTTACACTTATTTAGTTACACCCTGTATATATTCTTTTGAACTATTTATTGGCTGACAAACAAATGTTAGCTTGGGTTGGTGACGGGGTGCCATACAATTCGGTGTATGACATAAAAGCCTAGGGGAAAAAAAAACCAGAAAAAAACCCTGGCACCGCTCATAAGTTTTGTTGTGTATACAGAAAAACGTTTAAGTATAACATACAGGGTGTTTCAAAAAAAAGTGACCCCTCTCTAGGATAGGTAGAAAACTGAAAACTAATTGGGGTTTGCTCATTAAAAAATTTTCGTAATGCCCGTATTCAAGATACAGGGCCTGGAAGAAAAAAAAATTATACACATTTTTTAAAATTTTGCAGAAACTACTGGCAACATTGTAATGAAATTTTATACGAATATGTTTTGGAAGCTGATACCTCCAATTAATTCGTTTTTATGTCTGACTCTCCTTGAGGCCGCTAGTTCACACGGTTCCTACCAAGTAGTATTGAACATAACTTTTTTAAAATTACATTTATTGAGCAAAATTTCAAGCTTACTTAAACATCATTCAATTTCACACAAAAAAGGTACCCTTGGTAAAACTCGATACTGTGTACCGTTTTCGGAGTCTTTCAATTTGAAAATTATGAAGTAATAACCGATGAATTCTACACGGCAATTAAATAGCATTTTCTCTGAAATTTCAGTTGCCATAGAAAACTGTCTTTCATTCAAAAGTTTTGACGTTTAGTCAACAATGATTACATTTCCATTTGTTAAATTAAATATTGTTGATCAAAATGTACTCAAATTTTGAATACACTGACATGTTATTAACCTTAGGAGAGTGTTTAGGAAATGCTAGTGCAGCCGTTTCCTCGAAGAAACTTTCCAAGTAAAAATATATTTAGAGCAATTGAACGACGTTGTCGAGAAACTGGGAGTGTTAGACCTAAAAAAATTAATTCTGGTAGGCCAAGAACAGCAAGAACCATTAATAAAGAAAATATGATTTTAAATTTAGTTGATCAAAATCAAACAGTTAACGTAAGGGATGTGGCAAGTCAAACAAATACGTTTTCTTCAAGTAGTTGGAGGATACTTAAAGAGAAGCAGCTACATCCTTATCATTACAGACAAGTCCAAGAGCTCTTGCCAGACGATCTACCGGTTAGAATCGATTTTTGTTAAACATTACAAGAAAGGACAGCCTTCAATCCAAATTTTTTGAAATGTATTCTTTTTACGGACGAGGCCACTTTTACGCGACAAAGTATGTTTAACTCCCATAATGCACACTACTGGAGTGATGAGAATCCACATGTCAAAAGGGTAGCACATTACCAACACTCATTTAAAGTTAATGTTTGAGCAGCAACTTTAGGCAACAAATTAATAGGTTATCACATTCTACCTGGAAATTTAAATGGTGATATGTAACTGGACTTTTTAAGTAATCACTTATTCGAGATATTTGAAAATCTAATGGTAAACGAGCGAAGATATCTATTTTTTATGCACGATGGAGCTCCACCTCCCTTTGATAGAAGGTTCCGTAAATGGTTGAGTAACCATTTTCCGAATCCATGGATTGGTAGAGGTGCTGAAGCTCCGATTCATTGGCCTCCTTGGTCATGTGGTTTTAATCCCTTGGAGTACACAATTTGGTCGTATCTTAAAGAAAAAGTTTATGCTACAGAGGCAAATTCACCTCAAGATTTGAAAGATAGAATACAACGTCACTTTAATCATCTCACAGCTGACTTCCAACCATTTAGAAGATTAATGGATTCTTTAGAAAAAAGGATAGCCTTGTGTATTCGTGAAAACGGAGAACATTTTGAACATCTATTCTAATTGAAATCATATTTATGTTATTAGCCTTTTTTTGAATTGAATTTGAATTTTTTTGTTTGATAAACACAATTTTTATCATTACCTCTTATAAACATCGGTTATCACTTCATAATTTTTAAATCAAAATACTCCGAAAACAGTACAAATTATCGAGTTTTACCAAGAGTACCTTCTTTGTGTAAAATTGAATGATATTCAAGTACGCTTGAAATTTTGCTCAATAAATCTAATACTAAAAAGGTTATGTTCAATACCACTTGGTACGAACCGTGTAACTAGCGCCCTCTAAGAGAGTCAGATATAAAAACGAATTCATTGGATGTATCAGCTTCCAAGACATATTCGTATAAAATTTCATTACAATGATGCCAGTAGTTTCTGCAAAATTTCAAAAAACGTATAATTTTTTTTCTTTTTATCTTGAATACGGATGGCGTTACTAAAAATTTTTAACTGAGAAAACCCCAATTATTTTTCAGTTTTCTATCTATCCTACAGAGAGGGTCATCTTTTTTTGAAACACCCTGTATGATATATGTTGTGATATACTCTGAAGACAGGTTTGTAATTATCGATTTCACTTCGCTCACTCTGAACATTGCAGTGAATGAATCTTCAAATCAAACAAATAATTTGAATCATTCAACTCTAATAACACATTATCTAAATTTCGGTCAATCCTTTTTTTTGTTGATGAGAAATTTTTGATATTTTCTGAACTTGCAGGTTTTTTGAAAGCTGATAATGTACCTTGAAAGCGACAGAAGATGTTTGTTGAAACGTTAGAAAGAGGAATAATAATAGATGATGGTTATTGCTCATAGATAATTAGTCTACAATCCGTATTTTATCTTGCAAAAAACCTGTTTGCACAAATTCCCTCTGAACAAATAGTGCTGTTTGGCATTATCGAAATTTTTCTCATCAGTAATAACATTGAGTATATTGGGCAGAAATTTGACAGGAGTGCATAATTTTTGGCGTCCACTTTTTGATCTCTGAATTCCATGATTCACTTCTCGATATGGTTTGATAAGCCAAAAAACAATAAAATCGTTATTCAGAAAAAATTGACGTCATCTTCAAGATAACGTCTCGCCACGCCACACCAATTTTCAGATCGGAAATGCATTTTAGGTTTCCAGAAACTGCCAACGATTTATCTCTCCTGCAAAACGATTCGAGACCTTTGGAGATCTTAGAAGATTACGAAACTTTCGAGCCACTTTACTTCCAATCAAACTCTTGAAGTCGATCTATTAAAGAGAATTCGGTCATGAATAATGTAACACTTCTGACTTCTCTTACATCTTCTTGAATTCTTGATGGTATATATTGAAAAAGAACGAGGCTTACCTATACGAGAAGTTTGAAAAATGTGTCTTCAAGGTTTGTGTGAATTTTCCCTAATCTTCAGTGAGGCATTATCGACTGAGATTATCTAGATTTGAGAAGCTGTCATTACTTTTCAATGCAGATAACTAATTCCTTAACAATTATTGAATCGTAAAAGAAATTATTCGTTTTGAGAGTCAATCATGATGTCATTTCCAGAAAATATATAAAAAATGGCCGAGGTGAATTAAGAGCTTTTATGCGTTTCTTCTTTCTCTGAAACGATGCTGAAATGAATTGATATGAACATGATAATGGTTTATAATTTAGAGTAAAATACTTAATTTTTGATGATATTGGAATCATTCATTCCATGTCATCGTAAATCAATGAAAAACTTATATTAGACCCTTTTATGGTTCACGGAACTTCAATCGAATAACATATTGTTTCAATTTGAAACGTAATGAAACAAGCGCCCAACAAAATGAATGAATATTGAATGAAAAACGATTATTTTTACAGGGTGGCCATTTGAAAACGAAACAGACAAGATTACAGACGAAATAAATTTCATCGATAGAAATGCTCGGACAGGTCGATTTCTGTTTCGAGGGGGACAACTTGAGATGTAGGTTACGGACGCATAGCGCTTCAATCCTTGCTGCTACAACCACCACCCCCAATTTTTTAATAGGGAATATGGGATGAGTGAAACCTTAATTTAAAGGTATTTTTATACTGATTTCAGCACAGTAATTGTTTCTTCATTTTATGCATTAGTTCTCTTAATATTCCTAACTAAGTATTTGAAAATGAAGTGGTGTTTTCATGGCATAGTGTTTTTTTGTGAAAAATCGACATTTTGAGCTTCAAAACAACCATGACTGTGGCTGCCTTCCTCCAATCCACTGACATAGAAATATTTAATCAAGATGTCGAACAAACAAAGCGTATATTGCGAAGGAGCTCAATATTGCTGAAACTCAATCTAAATTATCTTCGATATAATTTGCAGTATTTCCAATAACATGCGGAAACACTCGATCGATAGAAATCTCCAAAATGTCCAAATACGTACCTACATATCTCTAATCAGATTACCAGGTAAGAAAATCAAATCATTAATGATGCCCAGAAATATTCCAGTCCCAATTGGTGAAACGATTTCCGACTTAATTATGAAGTATTTTCTCAGTTGGCTTCAATATGTGTTCATTTTGTTGATTATTGAATTAATATCTTTTTCAAAAAAATGAGAATCGATAATTTTTTATTTATTACGAACAGAGCATTAAGTTGGCTTACTGGTTCTTTGACATGTGAATTATTCTTAGTTTTGAATCGAGACTTGTATGTGTTCTAATTCATGGTTCGACATGGTTTATTCAATTGCAGAGCGGGTTTAAATAATTTCACTGTTTTTTGCAAACAATCAATGTGCGAATAGAACCGCAGAATTCTTCAAACAACGTCATTTATATAAACATGTTAATAGGAAGTATGTTTTGGAATTAGTGTCAAAGTTTCAAGAAACCGGGCCCGTGGTTAATAAAAAACGAAACATGGAAAGAAATGAAGCAGCTGAAGTAGCTGTTCTTGGACAAATTGCTCTGAATCCAAAGACGAGTACGAGGCAGCTAGCAAAAGAATGTGGTTTTACACGAACTCGAATTGCAAATATTTTGAAGCAGCATAAATTCCATCCTTACAAAATCCATCTTGCACGAAGATGATTTTGACCGTCGTGTTGAATTTTGTGATACAATGAGTGAACGAGTAACTGCTAATCCCAATTATCTGTACAATGTTTGTTTCTCCGATGAGTATTCGTTCTTTCGAAACGGCACAGTAAATCGACACAATTGTCGTTATTGGACCGATGCTAATCCGAGATTGTTCCACGAAGTTTATACTCAACAACCAGAAAAACTCAATGTTTGGGCTGGAATATTTGATGACAACATTGTCGGCCCGTTCTTTTTACCTGGTAGTCTTACTGGAGATATGTATTTGGACTTATTGGAAAATAACATTGATCCAATTTTGACGGAAATTATTGAAAACAATGCTGGAAATTATGTGGAAAATCAGATTGTGTTTCAGCAGGATGGAGCTCCTCCATATTACGCCTTACCAGTTCGAGAATATCTGGATCGAAGATTTTCAAATCGGTGGATTGGAAGAAGGGGTCCCACTGAATGGCCAGCCAGATCGCCAGATCTGTCACCACAAGATTTCTTTCTTTGGGGCCACTTGAAGAGTAAAATTTACTCTACACAGCCCGATTCCATAGAAGATTTAAGAAGACGTATAGTGAACGAATGTTGTCAAATCACTCCAGAAATGCTTGCAAAATGTGCGCCATCGTTTCGAACAAAACTTATTTCATTGTATGGAAGCTAATGGTGAACAATTTGAATATTTAATTAATTGATGTGAGTTTTTGATAAATTATTTACTTTACTTTGAAAAGTCTTATTTCTTAGATCAATACTTCAAATCGTTCTGATACCGTACAGTTTAAGAATGATTTCAGTGAATAAAACAGCTAGTCGAACATCTGACCCTTGTAGCATTAACACGTACGGTATGACTTCATTTACCCCGTGGTAGATGTTTTGCTATTTCAAATACAAGTACGGAAATTTTGGTGTTTCGGAAGAACGAAATGTCAATTATTCGCAAAAAATTAATTTAAGTGATAAAATTAACTAACGCATGAATATTTCGAGAACTAATGCATAAAATTAAAAAACAATTACTCTGCTGAAATCAGTATAAAAATACCTTTGAATTGAGGTATCACTCACCCCATCTTCCCTATTCAAACATTGGGGGTGGGGGTTGTAGCAGCAAGGGTTGAAGTGCTATGCGTCCGTGACCTACATCTTAAGTTGTCCCCCTCGAAACAGAAATCGACCTGTCCGGGCATTTCTATCGAAAAAACTTATTTCGTCTGTAATCTCGTCTGTTTCGTTTTCAAATGGCCACCCTGTATATTATTCATATATTGAAGAAACCGAGTTTCTTTTCTGGATAAAAAATAACCTTGTTGACGAGAGTTTTTTTATGATAAAACTGTAGAATTATTATTTGGGCAATAACCATATTCTCTTGTTTTTCTTCCCAACGTTTCTAGAGACATCTTCTGTCGTTTTCAAGGCATAAATTAGCCTTTTGAAGAGCTGACCAGATCAGACAATTTATCAATTTGATACTCATTAGTGAAATTTCTGATCCTGTCAGCTATTTTAAAAATTAATTTCTGCTTTGAAAAACGACAGAAGATGATGGTTAAAACCCAAATAATAATTTCAATCAATAACCTGATGTATTTTTCAGATTTTGTGAATACATCATGAATAACTTACGAAATATCAAATATTTGAAAAAAAATTATTGTTTATACAGTTTCGTCAGGAATTTTCAATTTCATTACTTTCTAACGCTTGCTGTGAGCAATAGATAAAATTGTTGGAATTGAATGGAAAAAAAGACGATCTTCAGGAAGTAATTATCAGGTAATCATTCTGAAGGTATAATACCACAAACTTATGAAAAATGGTTGGTTCTAAAAATTTAACTGAAAGAAATATAATGTACAAAATAATTTGATACGATATACTTTGAAGTGAATGAAACTTACTATAATCTCATAATTGCAAAGTGGTGAGAATAGTACAAAAGTAACTAGTTAATATGGTTCGATGTAATTTTAGAAAATGCCGACTTTCGTACGTGAAAATTATATTCCAGATACCAGAAACCAAAATCTCAAAAATGCAACCCGATGACAAACTTTAAGCTTGTATTTTTAGATTTTAGAATTCTAAAAGCCTATTCGCTTCAAACTAATTCAAATATCTCACACCTTGATCTGATGAATATTCTAGGATTTACAGAACGAAACTCAGCAAAAAACACGACAAGAAGCGAAAAAAAAGAGCTGAAGAGTGCTACGAAATAGTAAAGAAACCATAAAACCTCATAGAACGTAAAAAAACTCAAAAGAACATATTAAACCCTGAAGAAACGTAAAAATCTGAAAGCACGCAAAATATTCCGAAAAAAAAATGCAAAAATTCCGAAAAATGCTGAAAGCACGCCAAATATCCCGGAAAAACTCAAAAACCGAAAGCACGCAAACAATCCTGAAGAAACTCAAAAAACCCGATGGTCGGCAAGAAACCTGAAAGCACGCAAAAATCTCGAAGAAACTTAACAAACCCTGAAAGAACTCGAAAATCCCCAGGAACGCAAAAATCTGAATGCACAAAAAAGCCTCAACAAAACCCGCAGAAACGCAGAGAAATCTCGAAAAACGCGAATAAAACCGAAAAAGTAGCATCCACAGAGAGCAATGCTCATAACAAATAATTCAACAAATACTCTTTAAAGTAATGAAAAATTTCGACAGCAATATTTTCTTGCTGAAGAGAATTGAGAGATAGCAAAGGTCAGCAATTTTTACAAAAAAAAAACAATTAATCACTGTGTTCCCCAAAAAAAAGTTGTTATTTCAATTTGCCACAACATTTCAAAGAAGCGAGAGTGAAAAAAGCAAATAATATTAACTACGTTTTAATGACTAAGGGTTTCCGCAACTTTACCATAAAATATGCCATTTGGAGGAGTAAGAATAGAAATTCGTGATAATAAACAGAACATTTTTCGAGAAAACCCGTTTCTCAGATAGAAAATTGTAATTGCCAGCCAAAGAAAACAAAAATATTCTTCCTACCCCCTGTATATTCACACGGAACGCGACTTGCACAAACTTAACCGTACATTCTCTTAAATTCGCCTCACTTATAGCAAGGGATGTAGATAATTACTCTCTTCTATGGCGTGATCTGTCATCAGTATCAAACAATGATCGCTTTTGACAGATTCTATAAAATCGATTTCTTGAGGAAAAGAATTAAATCTTAGACTTGAAGAACTGTCTTTGTGTTGTGACTCTTGAGGAGAAATGATCCTTCGTGGCTTTCAAGGAAACTTACCATACCTTCAGTAATTATAAGTAGTCTCTGGGATACTGCCATGAAATTTCATTCATTTGAAATTATTTCAGATTATCTTCATCCCATGACATGAATGGAATAATGGAAGTAGATGCAAAAAAACAATGGTTTTAATATATCAATAGAAAATTAGATTATCTTACTTTGATTAGGATGAAAACCTGCAAGATATGAAGTATAAATTGAAGTAGTGAAGATAATATTTTTGGAGTTGAATTGTAATATTATAAATTATTATATAGATAATGATTATTTGAACACTTGAGTTTAAATAACTATTTTATTCTATAAACAGGAAAGTATCTGCAGATGTTGAATTAGCATGTAACTTGATTCTGACAAAATTTTAGCTTGCATCGTTGCAAGATCATTTAATTATCAAGGGTATTATATATGAAAAAGTATATGCTATCTACACTATTTTTTTTTTCATATATAGTAAAGCTTTGTAGGATTGAAGATGCCATTTAGAGTATAGATAAGGTCACATAGTAATTTTTTGTGCATGTAGATTATCGAAATAATAAGAGGAAATCTTAAGTGATAGTGAGAATCATGAGTGAAACAAAATTAGTGACTTCAGAAAGAGTATATAATGAAATGTGTGTAACAGTCTGAAAAAATTGCAAAGCGATGGAATCTTTGAGCAACTGTTTTGCTTGATTATGGGAAGAATGTGATGACGTAAACTGCCAAAGGCAGAATTCTAAGCCTGGAACCAATGAGTCTAATGGCAAAAAAAAGATTTTTCCCTTTTTTAAGATCATAATTAATTTCACAGGATCCTTGCTATGTTTCTTTCTGTAATGACAACTGAAATAACCTGAATGAATGATTATCTGCAAATCCAAGGACTATAAATTATGAAAAGTAGGTATGTGAGTAACATCAAATCCAGGTAAATGGATTTTTCATGCATATTGAGGATTTGTATGATTTAAGAGTTCATTTAATATGTAAGGGAAGTTAAATGTAAATAATGAAATATTACCTTCAGTTTTACAGAATATAAGAAGTCATATTTATCCTTGTAGGTTCATTTTTTTAGAAACCTTAGATAGTATAATATAGTTAGTTATAATGACCTTTATTTTTACAAATATTAGAGACAATATTAATCCTTGTATTTGTAAAAACTTGATGGAGAGACCAAACAGTCATCTATCATTCAATTGAAGTATAATGGGACATTTTAGCGGATAGAAATATATAAAATATGATAGAAACAGCTTAGACTCTTGAGTATAAAAAAATCTTATATGATGGTGAGAATTAAATGAGTGAAACAAAATTAGTGTTTATGGAAGTGTAGATTAGTCCTTAAAATATCAGAAATTATGGAATACCACTATCTCAGATGTACCACCAATAAAAGTTATTAATTTGGTGAACCCTTTATTGAAGTATGAAGAATTATGGCATAGATTACCTAATGATCAGAGGAATATTTATTTCAAAGATCTAACCTAGTCTAAGTTTGATAGATTATTATTAATATTAAATTGCATATTCAAAATTTAAATTCTCTTGGAATTTGCAGAACCAACAGGAATAAAAGAATTGCAAATATTTGATCAACTACTGTTACTATTTTGCTTGATTGTGGGAAGAACGTAATGAAATAATTGATGAAGACAGAATACTTAGCGTGGATGGATATATCTGATGGTGAAAGAAGGATTTTTGTTCTGAAGGCATGATGAATTTTACAGGGTCGTTCCTATGTTCCTTCCTGGAGTGGAAATTGAAATGTACAACCCGAATAAAATATCATCTGCTATATGCAAATCCCTACCTGCGAAATATCCATTTGAATTAGTTTATTGTTTGGTTACGATTACAATCATACATAAAGAAAAGTATGATTACAATACATAAGATTAGAATGTCAACGACAATTGTCATT
>JARTUT010002361.1:0-38390 GCA_030674115.1 Micraspis discolor | reverse complement strand
CTCCTGCAAATATTAGTACAAGGAATACAGATGATATTACGACACCTAAAAGACTTCAGTGCCTGCTACTAGACCGGAAGAAAGAAAATTAATGAACAAGATCAGCTAACCACAGATATATTACTATCCGTGAAAGACCATTTTAAACGTCCTGCTTCAGCAATAGAAGATCGGTACGATCTTTGGGAAGATCTATCGCAATTAAATTAAGATCATTAGACAAACGTCAACGCTTGATTGCGGAGAAAATAATTAACGACACCCTATTTGATGCTGAAATGGGCAATCTGAATACTGAATCAATTCAGAATCGTCGAAGTTTAACTTTTATTTCATCGCCAACTCCTAGTCTTTCACGAACTCCAAGTCCTTCGCCCTCACTAATTCAACAATATAATACACAACCGTTTACTCACGCCGCTTCTGTTGTGCCTCAAACATCTCAACCCTACGTCTTTCCGATACAACAGTACAACAATCATCAACAAAGTTACACGATTTCTTCTGCACCCCAAAGTCAGCCCTGCGCTTCTCCAATTCAACAATACACTCAACATCAACCTACTTCTCCTGCAGTACTAAACCAGGCCTCATCACCACAACAAGAAGAATTGGATACACAACTAACAACAGCAACATTTTATTCAAATTTTATTCAGAATTGACTTAAATATTTCATTGAAAATTAATTAGACTTAATTATTATTTCATGTATCTGATTAAGACTCTGCCTCTCTATTTCTTTGAATAAAAGTAAACTTTTGATTATAATCTTGTGGTTTTACTTACCTTCAAATAGTCTGTGCGAAGTACTTCATAGATAGCCTTACATGTCTCAGGGATAATGATGCCTAGAGCTTGAGGTGATATTATTGTTGAAAACTTCAGATCTTCGTAACTTCTACCAGTCGCCAGGAATCTCAAAGTTGCTGTTAACCTCTCATGCGGTGTTATCGCTTGGCGCATTACAGTGTCATTCTTTTGTATCAATGGCGTTACTAGAGACAAAAGTTCCAAATATGTATTCTCATCCATACGCAAATAATTGTTCCAGTCCTTCGAGCAAATTTTAATTCATTTAAAAGGTTGGTGTGGAATACATTTTTCTTTTAATAACCATTTTTACACCATACAGAACGTTTCTTTTGCTCTTCTCCCTTTTCTTAAGAGCCAGCACCAAACCAACAATAGCCAAAGCGTCATCATTTGTGAGTGGCACTTTAGATAGAACCGGTGGCATATTTCACAAAAACGTATTGCACAACACGACTTCTTCGGTTTGTCACAGGGCGCAGAACTGAGACAGTCTCAGTTATACTTGCAGCGTGTGTGGTCACTATATACGTCAGGTATACTTGCACAAGTCTTCAGTTTCGGTATACCGTTCAGGTATACCGGTACGTATGTGGCCACCGAATGGTCCAAAAATGATCAAAAAATCCTCAGCTATTACGCATCAGTTCTGCGCACCCTGAGGACTGTCCCAGAACAGTCAGAAAAATACGAACCCGAATGAAGCTATTGTATCTTCAGATAAGGATTCTTACTGGTCCTTGCGATCCATCTCTTGTTCCGAAAAGAGGTCAGATGGATAAGAACTTTCTTTGTTTATGCGCCTACCTGCGTTTCAAAGAACTTTCAAGTTAACCACAGATAGGCAGAAATATCTCTAGTAGCTCTGTTTGTTTATCTGTGGAGTTCGAGCAGTAAGGGGTTATGTGTGAGTAGAGATAAGCGTTGAAAATTGTTGTTAGTACAATTCAGCGTTGGTTTCTTGACTATTTAATTATAAATTAACTTTAAAAAATGGATTATTTGAGCAGCGACGACAGTGACATGGAATTATTAGAGATGATTGAAGAGTTCGATGAAGAAAGTGAAGAGGAAGAGACGATAATTCGAAAAGTGTATAAACCTCGTGTGGATTACATGATCATTTTAAATGATTATGAGTTCACATATAGATTTCGATTAAACAAAGGTGCAGTGAGTGAATTATTAGATTTAATTCATCCACATTTGAAGGTGAAATCTAAAAGGTAAGATCTTTTGAAACAACGTATATTGTGTTAAACTCCTCAAAAACTGTTCCAAAATAAATAACGGAAATCTTTCTCTATAAATCAAAGCTTATTCAATTCTGCGTGAAAATCAACAAAACATGTTACAATCTTTACAGAATCATTTCTCATATTTGATGTCACTTTTGCATCAAATGTGATGTGATCATCTGAAAAATATATATCACAATAATATTCACATGTATAAATTGCAAATTAGATAAAACATATTCTCATCACCGAGTTTCTCAAAATTATTCTTCAATGACTTAACAGCATCGTGATGAGCACTCCATCTTGTCTCTACTAGTCTTTGACCGATACGCCTACACTTTCATTAGAATTTCCCATCTATGTGTGGATGACGAAAAGAACGTGTAAACTCTTTCTACTGTTCCAAAAATGTTACACTTGAACTAACACTCATGAAGTGCACCCACATAGATTTAGCGAATGATTAGCACAAGGCATAAACAAAGCTTTAGGATTGTGTTCCTTAATGATAGATTGCACACCACCATAAACTCCTGCCATGGTTGCAGCGTTATCATATCCTTGAGCCCGACATAGATGAATGTCCAAGTTATCACTCTTTAACTGCGTAAGGATATTTTCCGTAAGTTCGATTGCAGTCTTTCCAGCTATAGGGAAGAAACCTAGAAATGATTCCTTCACTTCAACTTGATCGCCTTCAATATGAACATATCTGATTACATAACTCATCTGATCAACATGTGATATGTCTGGTATACCATCGAAAATAATTCCAAAATATTTAGCTTTCTTTATGTCGTCCAAAATGTTATTCTTCACTTCTCACCCCAAAAGACTGATGAACTCATTTTGAATGTCTTTAGACAAATAAGAATCTACCCGTTTACTTTTTGTACAGGCGATAGCATGTTCAATTCTAATTTTGTGCTCTTTAGCACTGGATGAAATTCTTCTCTATGTCCTCTTAGAGGAAGATTTTGGCGTGCCAGGAAAAGAATGATATCCAAAAGGCGACTCAAAATGTCACGCCACTTTTTTTCTTGGTCTAAGACCATTTGATGCTCATAATCGATAGTTTTTGCAGCCTCAATCCATTCTCCAAGATTTTCCATTTTTCAAAACAGGAGAGATGGCCCTCAAAATTCACGTGTTCAGACACTTTAGATTTAGTTTCCACCATGAATTAAAACCGTTAACGAAACTCTGTTTTGTTTCATGGTGCGTGAATAGTTTGCAGCAAAAGCAGTATGTTTTTTTATTGGAGAGTATACCATCCATTTTCTGAGTACTTTTTCTCCATTTGGTAACGCTTTATAAAACCATTCTGAATGAAAATGTCGGCTCTTTCCTTTATTTTATCTCCAGATCTTGGACAGTGTCTACAAATGGACCATCTCTGTTTTGATAGGTTCACTTCCGCTTTAACGATTTCAACTCTCAGATCATTAGGCATTGGTGTTGGCCAAGTAGCAACATCGAAATGAGTAGTGCCATGCACCTTTTTTCATCGTTTTCAATTTGCTGGGATTTTTCTTCATTGCCGCTATTTCGCCCTTTTTCTTGGTCATATTCTTCTTGGTGCTGATCTTCGCCTTGTCTTTCATCTTGTGTATCAAAATTGTCAGGCTCTCTTCCCAGCGTCCCTTCATCTAATGCATCTTGGCTCCGTGTTTCTTCATCACCTGTTACATCAAGAAGGTCACAGACAGTGACAAGTGACAGAGTTGGTATTTCTTTGTCACCGTGTTGTCACCCCTGATGCTTGCAGACCGCCCCCCTACGCCGCCACTGCATAGAAATGAATATGTGTTTTACATGTACATATGAACAAATTCTCTCGAACCTCAGCTTATTCATCGAGCGAGATTACCCCAGATTCCTAACTTGAACAAACTGTATTTTTTAAAGGGAGCAGTTTAGGACAAATATTCAAAGGATAATTTTCATATTTAATGACCTCTATCGCGTAGCACTGCGCATGGTTTTTTCACTTGACGCATAATTTTACTACAGGGATTGTCTAGAAAATTAAAAACCTCCGAATCTTCTTTGAAAATATTCTGAAATTTCATCAATAAAACGTA
Organism: Micraspis discolor; assembly: GCA_030674115.1. Taxonomy (NCBI): domain Eukaryota; kingdom Metazoa; phylum Arthropoda; class Insecta; order Coleoptera; family Coccinellidae; genus Micraspis; species Micraspis discolor. The sequence goes on along the minus strand of JARTUT010002361.1, from coordinate 34,252 downwards.
CAGTAACGGAAAGACATATAACATATTTTTAGTTATTTTTGATATTAATTTTTGGGTGAGAGTTAATCCATAAAAATTAAGATTTCACATCCTTTTTCTGGTGCTGACTGATATGACCGTTGAAACCGCAGCCTGAAAGGAAAAATCGTACCTTCTCTCTGTACTGTCTCCTTGAGGAATCCAAGCTCTGAATTAAATTAGTGGCGTGTCCTAGGAACAAGGCATAACATGTTGCCCTGATATCATGGATAACATAGTGAGCCACATATCAGTGAGGGATTGTGGAGGAAATTTCCCATACCCTATGCATAGCATATGGGACATTGCCTTGAACAGGGCCCATGAGTATTGTTCAAGCCAGAAGGCTGTCTGGAATAACAAGGAATATTTTAGACTCGAGAAAGGTATGGATTGATTAGGTATTTAAATTTTTACTTTTTCGTAAAGAAGAGCGTTTTTGAAATTCAATGCAGCAAACTGAGAAAAATCTACGTGAAATCCCAGATGTAGAAACGTAATGGTGAATATATATTATTTGTTTCATTTGTAAACGTCAGTTTCAAAAACACAATATTATTCAAGAAAGTTTATTTATAAGTCACTAGTTTTTTATTTTTACAAGTTAGTAGTATTATTTACATTAGAAAATTTTTTTTATCGTCATATATGTTGAAAATCATGGTACAGCTGCTATTTCCAGTAACTCAGATTTTTGATGATGATGAACCATCTGTTGACTCAGAAACTGGAAGGTACGGGTTTTACTGGCTCAGGAGGTATCCTCCATTCGCCAGTAAAACCCTTTACCTTGCTAGTAATGTTATATACTATAACTAGTAAGCGGGTAGATCGATCGCTTCTCCTAGAACAGGATACGCCTTTTCGATCTGTTTTAAGATTCTCTCGAGCGGCCCTGTGGGCTCGCTCGGAAAGCTACGCTTTCCGGGTCCCTAACGGGACCACCTGTCAAAATTTCTCTGGTTCACGATCTTATTACTTTATTATATAGACTTGCTCTTGGTAATGAACAATTTCAGTAATCGATTAATAATTGAGACCGGGTGATTTTTATTCGATCGTTCGCGTACGACGCTGGAAACTCACCTGCAGTTCGTTGATGGCTACCCAAGAGTTAGGGAACCCTTGCAACATGGGTACTAAAAATTGAAGGCATCCAGACCAGTGTCCAATGAGCAGCATCATGCAGATCAAATTGAAAATCCGCATGAATACACTCGCCATATTCAGGAACTGTAACATTATAACGGAATCGTTGAAGAAATATTATTTATTTTTTGACATTAACACACTTACGGTGCTTGTAAACAGCACCTTATTTAAATCATCTACTTATATTAACTTCCAATGAGAAAATTCAAAATTAAATGGCATTCGTCTGTAACATGAACCAAACAAAACCAGGTAAATAATAACTGGGTATGGGCGATGTCCAAACTGCAGAATATTAGTGTTTTAGATTTCAGAAAAATCAAGATTCCTCGATTTTGGAAGAATAACATGGGTTTATACTTTCCGGAATTTTAATTTTTAGTCACATTGGAACATAAAATTAAACATTGGAAAAATTATTCCTTTACGTTTAGAATATTGGTTCCAAGTAACAGATATACCCTTGATAGATTTTGGAAAAAATGTCATGAGCGAAACTGCCAAAAATCAACAATCTTGAACGTTACTAGAGAGAAATTTTAACTGCCAAAATTTCATCTCAAGTGGTATTTGACTATTTCACTAGAAAATATGTCTAAAAGTAATATGGTCACATTTATATTCAATATTGCATGAAAATTTGAGCGTTAAAAAAATTGTTCGCGTTGAATCCCACACAATTTGTCAATCTCAAACAAAGGCTTGTGTCGATTAGCCAAAAGAAATGCTCTAAAAATACGATCGTGGTGTATCGATGCACGTCTATGATATCGTGACAGGTGATGAATCGTGGATTTATGCGTATGAGCCCAAAAGAAAACAACAGTCGACTGTATGGGTGTTTCAAGATGAGTCAAATCCAACAAAAGTTTCGGAAAAACTGGACCCCTGGCTTATCTTCATCGTAACAGTTGACCATTCTCAAAAACTTTTCGATCGAAATAGCTTTGGAGCTTAATTTTCTTTTTTCTGGTATATTTGCAACCTTTTGAGCTTTGAATCCCTAGCCAGACGAGCTATTTTGAAAATTATACCTTGCAATAGATCGATTACTCCATGAAGACGTCACACAGACTTCTTGATAATTTCCTCCTTTTTATCTTCATACTAAAAGCATACTCCTCTTATATTTCTGCTAATGTTCTCGCAGTCAATTCTCTATCTAATGTATAGTTTTTTTAGAAGAAATTCCGATCACATGTTCCTCTACCACCCCACTTAGCCCCGCGCTTCCAGGGATGCCAGATCAAACGCAACGTTGCCAGTCTCATTATTTAATACACCGACCTCGTACTTTTTGGCAAGTATTGCGCTATTTGGCAGTTGACTCACTATAAATGGAATGCGTGAAATAGTCAGTATTATATGATGCTACCTGGAAACCAATATCTCAAAACAATCAGCATTCACCTCATCTACTGTGAATAAAAGTAATGAGAAACATTTTGTATGCATTTCTATTGAAAAAAAAGATGCTTTCTTCCAAAACCGATTATTCATGATCCATGTTGAATAATTCAATGTTCAATCAGCAGTTATCACACCTCCAGCTTCTACTAAACTCCTGAACTTCTGCAAATTGCCACAAGCTGTGCCTGATTATAAGCAGGGGAGCTATTTGGATCTAAAAGCAAATGTGAAGTACTTCTAAAGAAAATGTACTCAGCACCTTCGAATTGAAACAATGAGATATCATTTCGTTTATGTATGATCGAAAAATTACTTCGAACTTTAATAAATGAGAATGTTATGGGTCATTCAGAGTCAACAAGAAATAGTTACATGAGTATCTAGAAGAAAGGTAGATTTGAGATGCAAACGAGCATGCTGCGATAATTCTAGAGACATGCAATGAAAAATTTATGTAGGTCTATGAAAACCGTAAGCATCTCATTCAGTTTCACACTATAAAGAAGTTTTTGTGACTGCAGATGAGATATTTGAGCGGATTTACTACTCCGTAACTCTTAGACATGCAAAAACAGTAAATAGACTTCCAATGGATGTTGGGAGATCATGAGTATAAATTTTCACTGGATCATTAAATTCGGATTTGTATTCACAGCTAAAAATAAAGAGTAAATCTGTTTTCTTTCAGATTACATCAAAAAGGCAAATACTTTGAATTCAAATAATTTTTTTGTTTCATTCGATTTCATCAATGCACTCCTCAAGTATGGAAGAGAGAGATAACCCATAAAATCTTCTGGATCTCATCTCAACGCAAACGAACAAATTCATTTATATTTAGTGAATAAAGTGAATTCTGAATATGTAAAATGAATTCATTCAAGGGTATTCTACAAGGGTCTATACACTGTTGAATTCAATTCATCCATAGCCATACTAAATGGGTTCCACAATGTATTTAAGCAACTTAGCCATGGTTATCTGTTGAAGTTAACGGAATACTGATCGTTTGAGTATTTCATTTGGAAAGGCAAGTTGATCTCTATCGACTGATATTCAGTTCATTATTTTAACTTTTTCATCTTTATACTCAGCTTACAGGGTGTCAATTTTTTCCAGAACACTAGGATTATTGGGAAAACTAGAATGAATAGATGCTACGAATTTTATTGGAACATAATCCTGAATGATTGTTTTATCTTGTCATTTTAAAAATCACTGAAACTGCCAAATAGAAGATGAGTTATCAAAACCTACATTAAGTTTGACGTTAAATACCATATTGAGGATGAATATATTGCGTCGCAAGTTAGCTTATTACAATGAAAATTTATTTAGGTATAACTAGTACATTTAAAAATCTGAAAAATTATAATATATTATTATAAATATAATATTAATTTATATAATAATTAATATTAATAAATTATAATAAATAATATATAACTAATATTTCAAAGAACTGCTTTCCGCTTTTTATTAAGATTTATCAATAAATAAGACCTTTGTTAGTTTACAAATGTTTGCGGGACTTCCTTAATGATTCTAAATTGAAAACATATTTGAATAATTGACATAATTTTTTTTCGCTTCGAAGAGCCTTTCTTGTATATCAATTAAAAAATGACCTTTTCATGAAAAAAAAACAGAATAAATTAATAAATTCAATACTTCCTAATTATTTTTTTATTTTAGCAATATAAATAAATCTTACGTTTCCATTCAATATTTTTAAATTATATTTTCCACAAATTTTTGAGAAACGATAATTTATAATCACTAATAATTCTTTTTCAAATATTTATATTGTTTGAATAATGAATTAAAATCATAATCGACAATTTGTAATAATTATCGAACAGAAATTTTTTTTTTCATTAATAATTTCAGTATAGAATCAACAATTTTTTATAAGTAAATTATTATTCAAATTTTTTTTCTGAGTTTTATAAATTACGAAAACGTCTCTATGGAGCGAAATATCGAAAAAAGTTTGTACAATTTGTTTTATTAATTTTTATAGAATAACCTTCTTTCAGCATTTTAATCCATAGGGTCGTTATCTCTTAAAAACTACAATAAAAAATTCAGAAGACTCATTAATTTGTTTATGCTAAATTGTTATCGTGATGAAATTATTTAAGAAAAATCTGTTTGTTAATATGTAGAGAATTGTTAATTATGATTTAGAACAAATTCCTAAAAATTATTTAAACAATGTTAATATGACAAAAACGATTGTTAATTTTTACAAGGGAAAAAATTCTTTATTTAATCATAAATAACAGTTTGTAGACAAGTTGTTGAAAAAATATTTTAAATATTGGAAAAGTTGATTCGTTCTTTAAAAAATGTTAAAAAAATATTATGAAGTATTGAATTTATTTGTTTTTGTACTCCACGTTAAGTTTATTCAAGAAGTGTTCCAGGAAGCGAAAAATTTTATGGCTTTTTTTAAGTCCCCGAAGAAGTTAGTTAATTGTCAAAGGAATAGTTTATTGTCAAATAAGTTTCAACCAAAAATTTTAATGGAAATCAGTTCAACAAGTATATTATAATTTTTGTAGATTTTCAAATTAACTATACATACCCTGAAAAAGTTGTTTATTGCATTTTACTAACTTTCCATATCATGCGTTCAACCTCAATATGGCAGTTTTTAACGGTAATTGAAAATTATTCATAATAGGGGTACAATTTCGGAGATCGGAAATTTCCTTCTCTTTCAGGACCTCTGTTACAAAACCCAAAAAATTATGTTTGTTAATCATAACACCAGTTTTTTAAAATATTTAATTGTTTATAACTTTTGAAATTTCTAATCTACTTTTTTTCGCACAATGATCTAGTCATAACTCCTAATCGAATGAATTATAGTATATAGTTTTAGTAGTTTTATGTCCAATAAACGTCATTTCAAACTCATTAACTAGACTATAAATTGTATTCGTGCAGGACATAAACGTGGAATTGGGCAATTTTCCCGACATGTAGATTTATTCGATGAAAAACACTAAGGCCAGTTTGCACCCATCACACTTAGCACTAAGTCTCCCTTAAAATGAACCCTTAACTTAAATTGCGAAACTTGAATGTCTAAAACAGACCTTAAATTTAAGCGCTCATGTGTGACTACTCAACCCTTTAAGGGCGGGATTCTAACCTAAAATAATTTATTCTATTGCGATTTACGAATGGATTTGAATAATAATATTGATCGAAACGGAAATATGTACTTTAAACAACGCTAATGTATTTCGTGACGACTTTTATATAGTAGGTAGACATTGTGAAATTGATGAATTGTCTTTCTTTCAAACATTTCGCGTAAAAAAACCAACTGTCTTGCATTTACTGACGTTAATAGAAAACTGAAAACTAAATTTTGATGAAAATATACTCGAGTGTATCTATATATTAATTAATAAACAAATATCTCGACCACAGAAAGATAGTTAAAGTATTTAAATTTTTTTGATACGCTGAACATCAAATATCCCGGCCACCCAATGAAATGGCTTTATTTAACTCGGGATAAGTTGCACGGAATGAAATACTGAAATATCACCAGATCGAAATAGTTAGTTAAGTTACTTTCAAGTGACAGTCGTGCATCGTAGATATGAATTTAAGTGACCCTTAACTTTGAGCGGCACTTCGCCATTCTTTCAAGGGTCACTGGCACAAACGGGCCTAATACCACTTGAGGAGTGCAGCAGTTACCGCCGTAATAGCCTATAATAAAAAAAAACATGTCTACATTAGGGCTGGTACAGGATAGGATTGAGTGGGATTGTTCAGTGGCGGAAGCAGAGGCGCCTTGGGTCGGTCATGCGCATTGCCAAGCAAGCCCGAAGCGGGTTACCTTAAAGATGAGATTGCTTTTGGTGTAACCGGACTTGTTCAGGTCCGAACTGAGGCGCCCCCTCCTTTCCGTCCGCTTTTTTTGGAGATTCTGCAAGATCTAGAAAAAGCGAAGAACACCAGGTAATAGAGAAAGCGTGACCCGCTGGTTACCAGGAGAACGACTTAAATAGAATCATGAGACAGTATCAACAGTATAGTAGAGAAGTATAGATGTCGGAAAGTAGTCAGTGACAGTATGGTGCAGTGCAAAGCGTTCATGGACATAGCTGCGCATGCGAGCATCTAAACACAGTAAACTAGTCGACATAGAAGGAAAAAAGAGATTTCAAGAGGTTTTAATTTTTATCAAGGATATAAATTGAAATTGAGTGGGTTTGCCTTTGGTGAATTTTTCCGAAATGATCTTCGATACGTTATGTAGAAGGTGCCGATCCGTTAACTACAACTATTTTTGTTATTGAATTCCATATAAACAAATTACTACTTTATGGAAATCCGGGATTTGTTACTGAGGTTTTAGATCAAATTATCGTTACAAAAATTTAAATCTATTTTAAGGAAGATCACAACGACCAGCTGTTATATACAGGGTGGGCTATCCATAACTTTCCACCCTCAATTTTGAGCTTCGGGATGGAATAACGGAAAACGATCAAACAGGTCGAGTTTTGTTGAAAGTGGAATAAATAAAGTTGTTCAAAAACTAATCCTCTTCCGCAACCCCTAACAGATCTCATTTTTAAATAGGGAAAAGGGTCGAGCAGCACCCATTTCAATTTCCTGTATGAGTGATTTTTTTTCATCGCTTCATTACTATATAGAGTGACTCAGTACACCATCAATAACATTCACACGCCGAATTTGGAACTTTGAGATGGAAAATCCCTCGGACGGGTCAAAAAATTAATTCGATATCACTACTAGTTATTGATGGTTATTGAGTCACTCTGTATAATAATAAAGCGATAAAAATACACTCATGTAGGAAATTGAATTGCCTTTCCAACAAGGTGCTGAGTGACCCGTTTTCCTATTCAAAATGGGGTTGCGGCAGGAGGGGGTAGTGATATTAAACTCATTTGAACAAAGCACAAAATTCGGGGTGAAAAGTTATGCTTGTATAAATTAATAAATTCCAACGTTTCTGAGCATTTAGTTAGCTCGTTAATTTAGCTGGAAAAACGAATTTATAAAATACAGCCTGTATCATACATTGGTGTAACAACATTAAATTCAAAGAAAAGCATCAAACAATATAAAATATGGAATAAATTAAATGACATAATTATCAAAGATTAAAAAAATTCGAATCAGGTCATCCATAAGAAATAGTCAATTTATTCTATCAATAATGATTTATACAGGGTGAGTCTTTGACCTCTGCGCCTCAATTTTAATCATAGATTCTTGACGTCATTCTTCCTATGATATTTTTCCAAATTTGGCCCCGTTCACAAGATATAGGGTGTTGAAATTTAATAAAAAAATTTTCATTTTCACCTGTAATAGTCAAATGACAATATCAGTTGAAATGATCTCTTGTAGAAGGTTTTTGATAACAGTCATGAATATTTTGGCATCAATAGATTTATTCCATTTCTTGTGGGTTTCTCACTACTACTGTACTGATTAGTTAAATTGCATGAAAAACAAATATCAATTGATCATCTTTTTTCCTAAATTTCATCATTTTTGAGATATTTGAAGTTGAATTATTTTCAAAAATCACATCAATTGAGATAAACGGTGGAATCCATCAGGATTGGGTGATACAGACTGTCTTAAAAGATGTGAGCAGCAATAAAATTAAGTTTTGAAGGAAATGAAATAAATATTGCACAATAAAATCATTGATACAAACTGACAAACAAGTGTCACACCCAGAAGGAGCTGATTAGATTACAATTTTTTTCAAAATGCATTTATTATCGAGTGAGCGATAAAACACTGAAATTTTAAAAAAAGGCTTCGTCCTGTAAACATTTTTGGCTAACGACTACTGCAGTCGTGTCTTGCAGATTTGTAGAATTTTACAATTACAATTAGACTCCCGCATATACAGGGTGTTCGGCACCTGGACCGTCAAATTTTTTTGGGACGTTGGTATGGTCATTTGCTACCTTTTCAGTCTTGGAACCTGGGTCCTTAGTATTACGGTTACGGAGGTATGATTTTTTTATTAGGTTTTTCGAAATTACCCAAAATGTACCCTTCGAAGCTCCATAACTTTTTTTGCGTGTGCTTTTACATGCATTTTTTTTATTGTATAAAGTCTACATGAGTGTGTGTTTAAAAAAAAACGTATTTATCGTTACAGATAACACCACAAAATTAACACGTGGGCCTTTTATTAAAAAAAAAATTATGAAAGTATGAAAATATCTCCACTCCTATTGAAATTTAAAAAAAAGTTACAGCTATTACAAACTTAGTTTTATTTTAAAATTTTCTTTGGTTTATAACGTTGCTAACCATATGCTATTTACGTAAGTCAATAGAAAAAATAATACTGCAAATAAGGTTTTATTCAGAAGAGTGAAGAAAGTCGCACCTAAATAAAAGTACGGATTTCGACACAACACAGCGAGCATGGAAATTTACCTGTCCGTTTTAGACGCGTGTGAATTATTATTACTATTTCTGTCCTTAGGTTGGATTGGGTTAGTCGCCGCTGACCTGACCCTACCGTCATTCGAGATTTAACTGTCTCTGCTGTTGGAAGTGTCTGTGCCGCGTTGTTCAGTTTTTTAAATTTGTATTTTTTTGTTGTTGTTACTTTTATCGACTATTTGCTACTGTCGTTTTAATTTTGGTTGTTGATATGCCTAATTTCACCAACGCTGAGTATGCTGATATGGTGATGGCATATGGCAAGGCCGATGGTGTTGCTCGTGCAGCTCAAAGGATTTATCAAACCAAATTTCCTGATCGAAGATTACCCCACCACGGAACATTCTCGACGACTTATCGACGATTAAGAGAGACTGGAAACTTAAATTTTCAAGAGCCTCGGGTCAATGTGAGGCAACACCATGTAGCAGTTGACGATCAAATACTTCAAGCCTTTGAAGAAGATCCAACTACAAGCATTCGTGTCGTTGCTCAAAGACTCAACTCAACGATTTGGAAAGTTTGGTCAGTACTTCGGGATAAAAATCAACACGCTTTTCATTACACCCCGGCACAAGGTAAATAAACTTTTTTATTGATAAATTTGTCCTTTTGACTTCGAAAACAATGTCACAGACTAATGAATTTTATTAATTGTTATAGGTCTTCATGAAGGCGATCCTGCCAGACGGTTGAAATTCTATAGATTTTTGCTGCACACAGATGTCGATGACAACTTGTTTCTAAAACGAATTTTGTGGACAGACGAATCCTGTTTTAACCGAGAAGGAATAACAAATCTGCAGAATTTACATCACTGGGCACCTGAAGATGAGAATCCCCACGTGAAAAGGCAAATGAGTTTTCAACAAAAATTTAGTGTTAACGTTTGGGCTGGTGTGATAGGAAGACATCTCATCGGGTCACACTATTTACCGGCTCGACTAAGTGGGCCTGCTTATTTGCATTTTTTGCAGAATGCTCTGCCAGAGCTACTAGCCGATGTTCCGGCCTTCGATGAAGAAGTGCCGATAGTGTTCCAGCATGACGGTTGCCCGGCACATTTCCTGAGAGTTCGAGATCACCTCGACAACTCTTTTCCAAATTCATGGATAGGCAGAGCCGGCCCCATCCCTTGGCCCGCAAGATCTCCAGACCTAGCACCTTTAGATTACTATGTCTGGGGTAGAGCCAAAGAATTGGTTTATTTCACAGAGGTACCTACAAGAGAGGTGTTGATTGAACGCATAAACGCGGCATTTGTGGTAATGAAAGAAGAAATGTTGCTAGCCACTACAACGGTCGAAATAAGAAGGTGTCGGGCGTGCATTCGGAGTAGAGGAGAACAATTCGAACAGAATTTACGTTATAAAATCGTGTTATTTTACTTTGTAAATAAACAATCGTATAAAAATTGTATTTTACTAAAATCTGTCCTTACTTTGCTATTTTATCTAAAACACTATTTGTAGTATTTTTTTATTTATTGACAAACGTAAATAGCATACTTTTAGAACCGAGAGAAACCAAAGAACGTTTTAAAATAAAATTAATTTCGCAATAACTGCAACTTTTCTTTAAACTTCTTTTAGAATTAGAGATGTTTTCATACTTTAATTTTTTTTTAATAAAAGGCCCTCGTGTTAATTTTGTGGCGTTATATGTAACAATAAATATGTTTCTTTTTCAAACACACACTCATGTAGACTTAATACATTAAAAAAATGCATTTAAAAGCCCACGCAAAAAAAGTTATGGGGCTTCGAAGGCTACATTTTGGGTTATTTAGAAAAACCTAATAAAAAAATCATACCTCCGTAACCGTAATACTAAGGACCCAGGTTCCAAGACTGAAAAGGTAGCAAATGACCCTACCAAAGCCCCAAAAAAATTTGACGGTCCATGTGCTGAACACCCTGTATTAAGAAAAAAATTGCTGGAATTTATGTTACATTTATGATTAAAATTCAAGAAAAAAGCAAATCGTATATTTTGTCTCACAAACAAAAATATAATTGTAATAACAAGATAAATATAAAAAAACTGACATATAAATACAAATGATGATTAACAAGCAATTTCAAATAGTGAAGATAATCTTAAGTACTGATGGGAAGTCTGTGGTTTTCTGCATTTCTCTTCCAGTAAAGCGATTTTACCTGGAATGTCTACAACCTCTTTTTTTTTAATTTTCTTATCTCCCCAACTTCAGAGATTTTTCTTAAATTATCTCACCAAAGTGTACTGTTTTACTTGTATCGAAGATCATTACAATTTCATAAATCATTCCCAAATTCACTCGAAGGCAATATAAATTGAAAAACTACGTGAATAAGTACTGCCGACAAAAAGGGCTGACTCGAAAAAGCATTACAAAATTCTCTGTGCTAAAAATTGGAAAAGAAGAGATCTGAAATCACGACATCGCATAATATATTACACATTTGAGGCCCAAAAATAAAAGAAACTCGACAAATTGAATGCATTAAAAGATTTTCAATAATTTTCCATAAGGTCCACACTTGCCAATCAAAAGTTTAATCTGATTTCACTTTCTAGTTCACCACTAGGACTAAACGTTCCCGCGATAACTGAAAATAAAATTACAGCTCTTGTAGATATCGATTAAGCGATGTAATCTTAAGTAACCCTTAAGTTCTTGTTAAATTGAAGAAGATTGCTGATTACGTGAAAACTTTTTTCGCGGATACTCAGTACACTAAGGCTCCTACTGTCTCATGGAAATTGGAACAACCTTTAATCGATTCTTTTATTTTTCCGATACTAATTTTTGTGTATTCTTTTTATATATTATTTTTTAATGTTTTAATTTTATCTCAAGTAACCTTTCAAATTTTTTTGAAGAAAGGTTTGGATATTTTTCATATTTTATTTATTTATATTCTTTGTTTCATACTATTTTTATAGTGATCTTGATGTCTACATGCATTGTTTTCAGCAGAGCTCTACGTGCTTTCATTGTGATTTAGGTAAGTTTGTCATGTTTATTTCACCGAATTAGATTTCATTTGATAGAATCTCGTTTACAGGGTGTTCCATATACAGGGTGTTTTATGTTGGAGTACTGTTATAAATAGATAATCGAACCCATTTGAAATCTAAAAATCATAGTCGAAACCAAAAGTTGAAAGAGAATTTACAAAAATTTATTCATCACGTATTACTTAAGCGATCAACAACATTTCATAGGACTTCGGAATGGAAACAAACCCCCTGTATTTTCCATGAACAGCATATAAAAAAAATCTTGAGAATATGAATGAAATGATATTGTTTTCAATATTTACATTTTGAAGAAATATTCAGGAATTTTAGTTAGAAGAATCACAGAAACATTTCATCTAATCTGAGGAAATTTTGAAATGACATTTAAGATCCCATCGATCTATAAAAGGAAATGAAAAATGTAGAAGCTGAGTGTATAAAGGTTTGTATTCATGTCGGGTTGTTTTCATGTGTCAAAAATTATATTCAATTTGAAACTCTCAGTTTTTCTTTCCATTCATACTACAGTGTAGAATGATTAACTCAAAAATTTTCCATATGTACATCAGACATGAGTCTATATTCTAACATTTACATTCGACAAAAAATGATTCAATCATTGATGACAATTTCCCTACAGTGGCCTTGAAAATATCATAACCTTGTAGCCCATTCACTTGACAATAATCATTTAAATTTGCTACGTATTTTTCAGTAAAATATGATACTTCTATCCAACAAGCACAAATGTTGGTGTAATGACCCCTTTATTCGAGCTGTATACCAACTGATCATTTTTTTGAAGTTATCAAACAAGTCGAAATCACTGAGGACTAAATCTGGCCAAAATGGTGGATGTGGCAACTGTTGGAAGTGTAATTGGAACAATTTGGATATGGTAGCTGATGACTCTTGGTAAAATAACACTTTTCTACACTGCATTCGAGGACTCTTCTGTCATTTTCCCCATTCAAACGCACCAATAATGCACTGTAGTATTTACTGAATGGAATACCATGCATATATGATATGTCAGCTTTTTTATGGACAAATGTTTATGCAATATGGATCCAACACCTTCCTTCCAAATATTTTGGATTAAGTTGTGGTGATTTTGTGTTTTCTTTGTTTTCTTCTTTATTTCAGTTTTCATTTCATTTATTGATCTGATTGTTTATTCTAAAAATGAATATCTATAACACTTTTATCTATGATCATTTCTTGGACCAAGAGGAACACGTTGGTGCCGAAAGTAAGGTTATGATATTTTCTGTAGACCGTGAGTTGACCACACGAACAAACAGGCAAGCACATTGAAACTGAAAGAGATTTGTGAAGCACCTCTGTGGTCCTGTTTATTGTCGGTGGTATTAAGGTGCCGTCAGGAGCATACTGTGCTTGCCTCCTAGGTGGATGCTGGTACATAGGAATCTGTGCAGCGTAATAAGCTCAAATTTCAAAATTTAGTGAATTACGTGCCTCATGATATTCTCGTTACAACCGATTTGAAAAAACTTAGCACAAGGCATAAACAAAGCTTTAGGATTGTGTTCCTTAATGATAGATTGCACACCACCATAAACTCCTGCCATGGTTGCAGCGTTATCATATCCTTGAGCCCGACATAGATGAATGTCCAAGTTATCACTCTTTAACTGCGTAAGGATATTTTCCGTAAGTTCGATTGCAGTCTTTCCAGCTATAAGGAAGAAACCTAGAAATGATTCCTTCACTTCAACTTGATCGCCTTCAATATGAACATATCTGATTACATAACTCATCTGATCAACATGTGATATGTCTGGTATACTATCGAAAATAATTCCAAAATATTTAGCTTTCTTTATGTCGTCCAAAATGTTATTCTTCACTTCTCTCCCCAAAAGACTGATGAACTCATTTTGAATGTCTTTAGACAAATAAGAATCTACCCGTTTACTTTTTGTACAGGCGATAGCATGTTCAATTCTAATTTTGTGCTCTTTTAGCACTGGATGAAATTCCTTTTTTTTTTTGGCGTGCCAGGAAAAGAATGATATCCAAAAGGCGACTCAAAATGTCACGCCACTTTTTTTTTTCTTGGTCTAAGACCATTTGATGCTCATAATCGATAGTTTTTTGCAGCCTCAATCCATTCTCCAAGATTTTCCATTTTTCAAAACAGGAGAGATGGCCCTCAAAATTCACGTGTTCAGACACTTTAGGATTTAGTTTCCACCATGAATTAAAACCGTTAACGAAACTCTGTTTTGTTTCATGGTGCGTGAATAGTTTGCAGCAAAAGCAGTATAAGCTTTTTTTTATTGGAGAGTATACCATCCATTTTCTGAGTACTTTTTCTCCATTTGGTAACGCTTTATAAAACCATTCTGAATGAATATGTCGGCTCTTTCCTTTTATTTTATCTCCAGATCTTTGGACAGTGTCTACAAATGGACCATCTCTGTTTTGATAGGGTTCACTTCCCGCTTTAACGATTTCAACTCTCAGATCATCAGGCATTGGTGTTGGCCAAGTAGTAACATCGAAATGAGTAGTGCCATGCACCTTTTCTTCATCGTTTTTAATTTGCTGTGATTTTTCTTCATTGTCGCTATTTCGCCCTTTTTCTTGGTCATATTCTTCTTGGTGCTGATCTTCGCCTTATCTTTCATCTTGTGTATCAAAATTGTCAGGCTCTCTTTCCAGCGTCCCTTCATCTAATGCATCTTGGCTCCGTGTTTCTTCATCATCTTGTTACATCAAGAAGGTCACTTTCAACACTACCACTGCATAGACATGAATATGTGTTTTACAGAATCTCGAACAAATTCTCTCGAACCTCAGCTTATTTATCGAGCGAGATTACCCCAGATTCCTAACTGGAACAAACTGTATTTTTTAAAGGGAGCAGTTTAGGACAAATATTCAAAGGATAATTTTCATATTTAATGACCCTCTATCGCGTAGCACTGCGCATGGTTTTTTTTCACTTGACGCATTATTTTACTACAGGGATTGTCTAGAAAATTAAAAAAACCTCCAAATCTTCTTTGAAAATATTCTGAAATTTCATCAATAAAGCGTACAGTAACGGAAAGACATATAACATATTTTTTAGTTATTTTTGATATTAATTTGGTTGAGGTGAGAGTTAATCCATAAAAAATTAAGATTTCACATCCTTTTTCTGGTGCTGACTGATATGACCGTTGGAAACCGCAGCCTGAAAGGAAAAATCGTACCTTCTCTCTGTACTGTCTCCTTGAGGAATCCAAGCTCTGAATTAAATTAGTGGCGTGTCCTAGGAACAAGGCATAACATGTTGCCCCTGATATCATGGATAACATAGTGAGCCACATATCAGTGAGGGATTGTGGAGGAAATTTCCCATACCCTATGCATAGCATATGGGACATTGCCTTGAACAGGGCCCATGAGTATTGTTCAAGCCAGAAGGCTGTCTGGAATAACAAGGAATATTTCAGACTCCGAGAAAGATATGGATCGATTAGGTATTTAAATTTTTACGTTTCCGTAAAGAAGAGCCTTTTTTGGAATTCAATGTAGCAAGCTGAGAAAAAATCTACGTGAAATTCCAGATGTAGAAACGTAATGGTGAATATATTATTTGTTTCTCATTTCTAAACGTCAGTTTCCAAAAACACAATATTATTCAAGAAAGTTTATTTTATCAAGTCACTAGGTTTTTATTTTTACAAGTTAGTAGTATTATTTACATTAGAAAATTTTGTTTTATCGTCATATATGTTGAAAATCATGGTACAGCTGCTATTTCCAGTAACTCAGATTTTTGATGATGATGAACCGTCTGTTGACTCAGAAACTGGAAGGTAACGGGTTTTACTGGCTCAAGGAGGTATCCTCCATTCGCCAGTAAAAACCCTTTTACCTTGCTAGTAATGTTATATACTATAACTTGTTCTTGGTAATGAACAATTTCAATAATCGATTAATAATTGAGACCGGGTGATTTTTATTCGATCGTTCGCGTACGACGCTGGAAACTCACCTGCAGTTCGTTGATCGCTACCCAAGAGTTAGGGGGGAACCCTTGCAACATGGGTACTAAAAATTGAAGGCATCCAGACCAGTGTCCAATGAGCAGCATCATGCAGATCAAATTGAAAATCCGCATGAATACACTCGCCATATTCAGGAACTGTAACATTATAACGGAATCGTTGAAGAAATATTATTTATTTTTTGACACAACACACTTACGGTGCTTGTAAACAGCACCTTATTTAAATCATCTACTTATATTAACTTCCAATGAGAAAATTCAAAAATTAAATGGCATTCGTCTGTAACATGAACCAAACAAAACCAGGTAAATAATAACTGGGTATGGGCGATGTCCAAACTGCAGAATATTAGTGTTTTAGATTTCAGAAATATCAAGATTCCTCGATTTTGGAAGAATAACATGGGTTTATACTTTCCGGAATTTTAATTTTTAGTCACATTGGAACATAAAATTAAACATTGGAAAAATTATTCCTTTACGTTTAGAATATTGGTTCCAAGTAACAGATATACCCTTGATAGATTTTGGAAAAAATCAACAATCTTGAACGTTACTAGAGAGAAATTTTAACTGCCAAAATTTCATCTCAAGTGGTATTTGACTATTTCACTAGAAAATATGTCTAAAAGTAATATGGTCACATTTATATTCAATATTGCATGAAAATTTGAGCGTTAAAAAAAATTGTTCGCGTTGAATCCCACACAATTTGTCAATCCCAAACAAAGGCTTGTGTCGATTAGCCAAAAGAAATGCTCTAAAAATACGATCGTGGTGTATCGATGCACGTCTATGATATCGTGACAGGTGATGAATCGTGGATTTATGCGTATGAGCCCAAAAGAAAAAACAACAGTCGACTGTATGGGTGTTTCAAGATGAGTCAAATCCAACAAAAGTTTCGGAAAACTGGACCCTGGCTTATCTTTATCGTAACAGTTGACCATTCTCAAAACTTTTCGATCGAAATAGCTTTGGAGCTTAATTTTCTTTTTTCTGGTATATTTGCAACCTTTTGAGCTTTGAATCCCTAGCCAGACGAGCTATTTTGAAAATTATACCTTGCAATAGATCGATTACTCCATGAAGACGTCACACATAAGACTTTTTGATAATTTCCTCCTTTTTTTCTTCATACTAAAAGCATACTCCTCTTATATTTCTGCTAATCTTCTCGCAGTCAATTCTCTATCTAATGTATAGTTTTTTTAGAAGAAATTCCGATCACATGTTCCTCTACCACCCCACTTAGCCCCGCGCTTCCAGGGATGCCAGATCAAACGCAACGTTGCCAGTCTCATTATTTAATACACCGACCTCGTACTTTTGGCAAGTATTGCGCTATTTGGCAGTTGACTCACTATAAATGGAATGCGTGAAATAGTCAGTATCATATGATGCTACCTGGAAACCAATATCTCAAAACAATCAGCATTCACCTCATCTACTGTGAATAAAAGTAATGAGAAACATTTTGTATGCATTTCTATTGAAAAAAAAGATGCTTTCTTCCAAAACCGATTATTCATGATCCATGTTGAATAATTCAATGTTCAATCAGCAGTTATCACACCTCCAGCTTCTACTAAACTCCTGAACTTCTGCAAATTGCCACAAGCTGTGCCTGATTATAAGCAGGGGAGCTATTTGGATCTAAAAGCAAATGTGAAGTACTTCTAAAGAAAATGTACTCAGCACCTTCGAATTGAAACAATGAGATATCATTTCGTTTATGTATGATCGAAAAATTACTTCGAACTTTAATAAATGAGAATGTTATGGGTCATTCAGAGTCAACAAGAAATAGTTACATGAGTATCTAGAAGAAAGGTAAGTTTGAGATGCAAACGAGCATGCTGCGATAATTCTAGAGACATGCAATGAAAAATTTATTTAGGTCTATGAAAACCGTAAGCATCTCATTCTGTTCCACACTATAAAGAAGTTTTTGTGACTGCAGATGAGATATTTGAGCGGGTTTACTACTCCGCAACTCTTAGACATGCAAAAACAGTAAATAGACTTCCAATGGATGTTGGGAGATCATGAGTATAAATTTTCACTGGATCATTAAATTCGGATTTGTATTCACAGCGAAAAATAAAGAGTAAATCTGTTTTCTTTCAGATTACATCAAAAAGGCAAATACTTTGAATTCAAATAATTTTTTTGTTTCATTAGATTTCATCAATGCACTCCTCAAGTATGGAAGAAAGAGATAATCCATAAAATCTTCTGGATCTCATCTCCTCAACACAAACGATTAAATTCATCTATATTTAGTGAATAAAGTAATTCTGAATATGTGAAATGAATTCATTCAAGGGTATTCTACAAGGGTCTATACACTGTTGAATTCAATTCATCCTAGCAGCCATATTAAATGGGTTCCTCAATGTATTTGAGCAACTTAGCCATGGTTATCTGTTGAAGTTATCGGAATACTGATCGTTTGAGTACCCCATTCGAAAAGACAAGTTGATCTCTATCGGTTAGGCTTATATTTCTCCAGAACACTAGGATTATTGGGAAAACTAGAATGAATAGATGCTACGAATTTTATTGGAACATAATCCTGGAATGATTGTTTTATTTTGTCATTTTAAAAATCACTGTAACTGCCAAATAGAAGATGAGTTCTTTAAACCTATATTAAGTTTGACGTTAAAAATACCATATCGAGGATGAATATATTACGTCGCAAGTTAGCAAATTACAATGAATAATTTATGCAGGGTATAACTAGTATATTAAAAATCTGAGAAAAATTATAATATTATATATTATTATAAATATAATATTAATTGATATAATAATTAATATTAATAAATTATAATATATAATATATAATATATAACTAATATTTCAAAGAACTGCTTTCCGCTTTTTATTAAAGTAGATTTACCAATAAACAAGACTTTTGTTAGTTTACAAATGTTTGCGGGACTTCCCGCCTTTCTTGTAGACCAATTAAAAAATGACCGTTTCATGAAAAAAAAAAAAAAATTAATAAATTCAATAGTTCCTAATTATTTTTTTATTTTAGCAATATAAATAAATGTTACGTTTTCATTCAATATTTTTGAAATTATATTTTTCACAAATTTTTGAGAAACTATAATTTATGATCACTAATAATTCTTTTTCAAGTATTTATATTGTTTGAATAATTAATTAAAATCATAATCGACAATTTGTAATAATTATCGAACAGAAATTTTTTTTTCATTAATGATTTCAGTGTTTATAGAATCAACAATTTGTTATAAGTAAATTATTATTCAATTTTTTTTTCTGAGTTTTATATATTACGAAAACGTCTCTATGGAGCGAAATATCGAAAAAAGTTTGTACAATTTGTTTTATTAATTTTTATAGAATAACCTGCTTTCAGCATTTTAATCCATAGAGACGTTTTCGTAATATATAAAACTCAGAAAAAAATTAATAATTTACTTATAACAAATTTTTGATTCTATAAACACTGAAATCATTAATGAAAAAAAAATTTCTGTTCGATAATTATTACAAATTGTCGATTATGATTTTAATTAATTATTCAAACAATATAAACTATAATTTATGATCACTAATAATTCTTTTTCAAATATTTATATTGTTTGAATAATTAATTAAAATCATAATCGACAATTTGTAATAATTATCGAACAGAAATTTTTTTTATTAATGATTTCAGTGTTTATAGAATCAACAATTTGTTATAAGTAAATTATTATTCAATTTTTTTTTCTGAGTTTTATATATTACGAAAACGTCTCTATGGAGCGAAATATCGAAAAAGGTTTGTACAATTTGTTTTATTAATTTTTATAGAATAACCTTCTTTCAGCATTTTAATCCATAGGGTCGTTATCTCTTAGAACTACAATAAAAAAATTTATAAGACTCATTAATTTGTTTATGCTAAATTGTTATCGTGATGAAATTATTTGAGAAAAAATCTGTTTGTTAATATGTAGAGAATTGTTAATTATGATTTAGAACAAATTCCTAAAAAATTATTTAAGCAATGTTAATATGACAAAAATCGATTGTAAATTTTTACAGGGGGAAAAATTCTTTATTTAATCATAAATAACAGTTTGTAGACAAGTTGTTGAGAAATATTTTAAATATTGGAAAGGGTGATTCGTTTATAAAAAAAATGTTTTGGTTAGTGAATTTTTTCATCAACATAAAAACTATAAATAAATGACATATGAAAAAAATATTCACAAAATTAAGATTAATACGCCACATTAAGTTTATTCAAGAAGTGCTCCAGGAAGCGGAAAAATTTTATGGCTTTTTTTTTATAAACAATGATAAGGAAGTCCCCGAAGAAGTTAGTTAATTGTCAAAGTTATAGTTTATTGTCAAATTAGTTTCAACCAAAAATTTTAATAGAAATCAGTTCATCATGTATATTATAATTTTTGTAGATTTTCAAATTTACTATACATACCCTGATAAAATTGTTTATTGTATTTTACTAACTTTCGATATCATGCCTTCAACCTCAATATAGCATTTTTTAAAGTTAATTGAAAATTATTCATAATAGGGGTACAATTTCGAAGATCGGATATTTCCTCCTCTTTCAGGATCTTTTATACAAAACCCAAAAAATTATGTTTGTTAATCATAACACCATTTTTTCAAAATCTTTAATTGTTTATAACTTTTGAAATTTCTAATCTACTTTTTCGCACAATGATCTAGTCATAACTCATAATCGAATGAATCATAGTATATAGAATTAGTAATTTTATGTCCAATAAACGTCATATCAAACTCATTAACTAGACTATAAATTGTATTCGTGCAGTACATAAACGTGGAATTGGGCAATTTTCCCGACATTCGATGAAAAACACAAAGGCCCGTTTGCACCAATCACACTTAGCACTAATCTTCCCTTAAAATGAACCCTTAACTTAAATTGCGAAACTTGAGTGTCTAAAACAGACCTTAAATTTAAGCGCACATGTGCGACCACTCAACTATTTAAGGGCGGGATTCTAACCTAAAATAATTTATTCTATTGCGATTTACGAATGGATTTGAATAATAATATTGATCGAAACAGAAATATGTACTTTAAACAACGCTAATGTATTTCGTGACGACTTGTATATAGTAGGTAAACATTGTGAAATGGATGAATTGTCTTTCTTCAAACATTTCGCGTAAAA
The DNA here is from genome assembly GCA_030674115.1 of Micraspis discolor. NCBI lineage: Eukaryota > Metazoa > Arthropoda > Insecta > Coleoptera > Coccinellidae > Micraspis > Micraspis discolor. The sequence goes on along the minus strand of JARTUT010002361.1, from coordinate 12,964 downwards.
AAACAAACTGTCTTGAATTTACTGACGTTAATAGAAAACTGAAAACTAAATTTTGATGAAAATATACTCGAGTGTATTTAAATATTAATTAATAAACAAATATCTCGACCACAGAAAGATAGATAAAGTATTTAAATTTTTTTGATACGCTGAACATCAATTATCCCGGCCAGCCAATGAAATAGCTTTATTTAACTCGGGAAAAGTTGCACGGAATGAAATACTGAAATATCACCAGATCGAAATAGTTAAGTTACTTTCAAGTGACAGTCGTGCATCGTAGATATGAATTTAAGCGACCCTTAACTTTGAGCGGCACTTCGCCATTCTTTCAAGGGTCACTGGCACAAACGGGCCTAATACCACTTGAGGAGTGCAGCAGTTACCGCCGTAATAGCCTATAAAAAAAAAAAACATGTGTCTACATTAGGGCTGGTACAGGATAGGATTGAGTGGGATTGTTCAGTGGCGGAAGCAGAGGCGCCTTGGGTCGGTCATGCGCATTGCCAAGCAAGCCCGAAGCGGGTTACCTTAAAGATGAGATTGCTTTTGGTGTAACCGGACTTGTTCAGGTCCGAACTGAGGCGCCCCCTCCTTTCCGTCCGCTTTTTTTGGAGATTCTGCAAGATCTAGAAAAAGCGAAGAACACCAGGTAATAGAGAAAGCGTGACCCGCTGGTTACCAGGAGAACGACTTAAATAGAATCATGAGACAGTATCAACAGTATAGTAGAGAAGTATAGATGTCGGAAAGTAGTCAGTGACAGTATGGTGCAGTGCAAAGCGTTCAAGGACATAGCTGCGCATGCGAGCATCTAAACACAGTAAACTAGTCGACATAGAAGGAAAAAATAAGAGATTTCCAAGAGGTTTTATTTTTTATCAAGGATATAAATTGAAATTGAGTGGGTTTGCCTTTGGTGAATTTTCCGAAATGATCTTCGATACGTTATGTAGAAGGTGGCGATCCGTTAACTACAACTATTTTTGTTATTGAATTCCATATAAACAAATTACTACTTTATGGAAATCCGGGATTTGTTACTGAGGTTTTAGATCAAATTATCGTTACAAAAATTTAAATCTATTTTAAGTAAGATCACAACGACCAGCTGTTATATACTGGGTGGGCCATCCATAACTTTCCACCCCCAATTTTGAGCCTCGGGATGGAATAACAAAAAAACGATCAAACAGGTCCAATTTTGTTGAAAGTGGAATAAGTTAAGTTGTTCAAAAAACTAATCCTCTTTCCGCAACCCCTACAGATCTCATTTTTAAATAGGGAAAAGGGTCGAGCAGCACCCTGTTGGAAAGTCATTTCAATTTCCGGTATGGGTGATTTTTTTTCATCGCTTCATTACTATATAGAGTGACTCAGTACACCATCAATAACATTCACACGCCGAATTTGAATCTTTGAGATGGAAAAACCCTCGGACGGGTAAAAAAATTAATTCGATATCACTACTAGTTATTTATGGTTATTGAGTCACTCTGTATAATAATAAAGCGATACAAAAATACACTTATGCGGGAAATTGAATTGCCTTTCCAACAAGGTGCTGATCGACGCCTTTTCCCTATTCAAAAAGGGGTTGCGGCAGTAGGGGTAGTGATATCACACTCATTTGAACATTCCAAAGCACAAAATTCGGGGTGGAAAGTTATGCTTGTATAAATTAATAAATTGCAACGTTTTTGAGCATTTTGTTAGCTCGTTAATCAAGCTGAAACGACGAATTTATAAAATACAGCCTGTATCATATATTGGTGTAACAATATTAAATTCAAATGAAAAGCATCAAACAATATAAAATATGGAATAAATTAAATGACATAATTATTAATGATTAAAAAAATTCGAATCAGGTCATCCATAAGAAATAGTGAATTTATTCTATCAATAATGATTCATACAGGGTGAGTCTTGGACCACTGGGTTAATTTTAACTATAGATTCTTGACGTTAAAAGAAATATTTTCTTCCTATGATATTTTTCCAAATTTGGCCCCGTTCACAAGATATAGGGTGTTGAAATTTAATAAAAAAATTTTCATTTTCACCTGTAATAGTCAAATGACAATATCAGTTGAAATGATCTCTTGTAGAAGGTTTTTGATAACAGTCATGAATATTTTGGCATCAATAGATTTATTCCATTTCTTGTAGGTTTCTCACTACTACTGTAGGTACTGATTGGTTAAATTGCATGAAAAACAAATATCAATTGATCATCTTTTTTCCTAAATTTCATCATTTTTGAAGTTGAATTATTTTCAAAAATCACATCAATTGAGATAAACGGTGAAATCCTTGAGGATTGGGTGATACACTCTGTCTTAAAAGATGTGAGCAGCAATAAAATTAAGTTTTGAAGGAAATGAAATAAATATTGCACAATAAAATCATTGATACAAACTGACAAACAAGTGTTCACTAAAATTTAAAAAAAAGGCTTCGTCCTGTAAACATTTTTGGCTAACGAATACTGCAGTCGTGTCTTGCAGATTCGTAGAATTTTACAATTACAACTAGACTCCCGCATATACAGGGTGTTCGGCACCTGGACCGTCAAATTTTTTTGGGACGTTGGTATGGTCATTTGCTACCTTTTCAGTCTTGGAACCTGGGTCCTTAGTATTACGGTTACGGAGGTATGATTTTTTTATTAGGTTTTTCTAAATTACCCAAAATGTACCCTTCGAAGCCCCATAACTTTCTTTGCGTGTGCTTTTACAGGCATTTTTTTTATTGTATAAAGTCTACATGAGTGTGTGTTTAAAAAAAAACGTATTTATCGTTACAGATAACACCACAAAATTAACACGTGGGCCTTTTATTAAAAAAAAAATTATGAAAGTATGAAAATATCTCCACTCCTATTGAAATTTAAAAAAAAGTTACAGCTATTACAAACTTAGTTTTATTTCAAAATTTTCTTTGGTTTATAACGTTGCTAACCATATGCTATTTACGTAAGTCAATAGAAAAAATAATACTGCAAATAAGGTTTTATTCAGAAGAGTGAAGAAAGTCGAACCTAAATAAAAGTACGGATTTCGACACAACACAGCGAGCATGGAAATTTTACCTGCCCGTTTTAGACGAGTGCGAATTATTATTACTATTTCTGTCCTTAGGTTGGATTGGGTTAGTCGCCGCTGACTTGACCCTACCGTCATTCAAGATTTAACTGTCTCTGCTGTTGGAAGTGTCTGTGCCGCGTTGTACAGTTTTTTAAATTTGTATTATTTTGTTTTTGTTACTTTTATCGACTTTTTGCTACTGTCGTTTTAATTTTGGTTGTCGATATGCCTAATTTCACCAACGCTGAGTATGCTGATATGGTGATGGCATATGGCAAGGCCGATGGTGTTGCTCGTGCAGCTCAAAGGCTTTATCAATCCAAATTTCCTGATCGAAGATTACCCCACCACGAAACATTCTCGACGACTTATTGACTGGAAACTTAGATTTTCAAGAGCCTCGGGTCAATGTGAGGCAACACCATGTAGCAGTTGACGATCAAATACTTCAAGCCTTTGAAGAAGATCCAACTACAAGCATTCGTGTCGTTGCTCAAAGACTCAACTCAACGATTTGGAAAGTTTGGTCAGTACTTCGGTATAAAAATCAACACGCTTTTCATTACACCCCGGCACAAGGTAAATAAACTTTTTTATTGATAAATTTGTCCTTTTGACTGCGAAAAAATTGTCACAGACTAATGAATTTTAATTGTTACAGGTCTTCATGAAGGCGATCCTGCCAGACGGTTGGAATTCTGTAGATTTTTGCTGCACACAGATGTCGATGACAACTTGTTTCTAAAACGAATTTTGTGGACAGACGAATCCTGTTTTAACCTAGATGGAATAACAAATCTGCAGAATTTACATCACCGGTCACCTAAAGATGAGAATCCCCACGTGAAAAGGCAAATGAGTTTTCAACAAAAATTTAGTGTTAACGTTTGGGCTGGTGTGATAGGAAGACATCTCATCGGGTCACACTATTTACCGGCTCGACTAAGTGGGCCTGCTTATTTGCATTTTTTGCAGAATGCTCTGCCAGAGCTACTAGCCGATGTTCCGGCCTTCGATGAAGACGTGCCGATTTCCTGAGAGAAGTTCGAGATCACCTCGACAACTCTTCTCCAAATTCATGGATAGGCAGAGCCGGCCCCATCCCTTGGCCCGCAAGATCTCCAGACCTAACACCTTTAGATTACCATGTCTGGGGTAGAGCCAAAGAATTGGTTTATTTCACAGAGGTACCTACAAGAGAGATGTTGATTGAACGCATAAACGCGGCATTTGTGGTAATGAAAGAAGAAATGTTGCTAGCCACTACAACGGTCGAAATCAGAAAAACGTGTCGGGCGTGCATCGGAGTAGAGTAGAACAATTCGAACAGAATTTACGTTGAAGAATCGTGTTATTTTACTTTGTAAATAAACAATCATACAAAAACTGTATTTAACTAAAATCTGTCCTTACTTTGCTATTTTATCTAAAACACTATCTGTAGTATTTTTTTATTTATTGACTAACGTAAATAGCATACTTTTAGAACCGCGATAAACCAAAGAACGTTTTAAAATAAAATTAAGTTCGCAATAACTGCAACTTTTTTTAAAATTTCTTTTAGAATTAGAAATGTTTTCATAGTTTAATTTTTTTTAATAAAAGGCCCTCGTGTTAATTTTGTGGCGTTATATGTAACAATAAATATGTTTCTTTTTCAAACACACACTCATGTAGACTTAATACATTAAAAAAAATGCATTTAAAAGCCCACGCAAAAAAAGTTATGGGGCTTCGAAGGCTACATTTTGGGTTATTTAGAAAAACCTAATAAAAAAATCATACGTTCGTAACGGTAATACTAAGGACCCAGGTTCCAAGACTGAAAAGGTAGCACCAGGTGCTGAACACCCTGTATTAAGAAAAAAAATTGCTGGAATTTATGTTACATTTATGATTAAAATTCAAGAAAAAAGCAAATCGTATATTTTGCCTCACAAACAAAAATATAATTATAATAACAAGATAAATATAAAAAACTGACATATAAATACAAATGATGATTAACAAGCAATTTCAAATAGTGAAGATAATTTTAAGTACTGATGGGAAGTCTGTGGTTTTCTGCATTTCTCTTCCAGTAAAATGATTTTAACTGGAATGTCTACAACCTCTTTTTTTTTAATTTTCATATCTCCCCAACTTCAGAGATTTTACTTAAATTATCTCACCAAAGTGTACTGTTTTACTTGTATCGAAGATCATTACAATTTCATAAATCATTCCCAAATTCACTCGAAGGCAATATAAATTGAAAAACTACGTGAATAAGTACTGCCGACAAAAAGGCTGACTCGAAAAAGCATTAGAAAATTCTGTGCTAAAAAATTGGAAAAGAAGAGATCTGAAATCACGACATCGCATAATATATTACACATTTGAGGCCCAAAAATAAAAGAAACTCGACAAATTGAATGCATTAAAAGATTTTCAATAATTTTCCATAAGGTCCACACTTGCCAATCAAAAGTTTAATCTGATTTCACTTTCTAGTTCACCACTAGGACTAAACGTTCCCGCGATAACTGAAAATAAAATTACAGCTCTTGTAGATATCGATTAAGCGATGTAATCTTAAGTAACCCTTAAGTTCTTGTTAAATTGAAGAAGATTGCTGATTACGTGAAAACTTTTTCGCGGATACTCAGTACATTAAGGCTCCTACTGTCTCATGGAAATTGGAACAACCCTTTAATCGATTCTTTTAATTTTCCGATACTAATTTTTGTGTATTCTTTTTTTATATATTATTTTTTAATGTTTTAATTTTATCTCAAGTAACCTTTCAAATTTTTTTGAAGAAAGGTTTGGATATTTTTCATATTTTTTTTATTTATATTCTTTGTTTTATACTATTTTTATAGTGATCTTGATGTCTACATGCATTGTATTCAGCAGAGCTCTACGTGCTTTCATTGTGATTTAGGTAAGTTTGTCATGTTTATTTCACCGAATTAGATTTCATTTGATAGAATCTCGTTTACAGGGTGTTCCATATACAGGGTGTATATATACATAATATACATAAATAGATAACCGAACCCATTTGAAATCTAAAAATCATAGTCGAAACCAAAAGTTGAAACAGAATTTACAAAAATTTATTCATCACGTATTACTTCAGCGATCAACAACATTTCATAGGAATTCGGAATGGAAACAAACCCCCTGTATTTTCCATGAACAGCATATGAAAAAAATCTTGAGAATATGAATGAAATGATATTGTTTTTAATATTCACATTTTGAAGAAATATTCAGGAATTTTAGTTAGAAGAATCACAGAAACATTTCATCTAATCTGAGGAAATTTTGAAATGACATTCAAGATCCCATCGATCTATAAAAGGAAATGAAAAATGTAGAAGCTGAGTGTATAAAGGTTTGTATTCATGTCGGGTTGTTTTCATGTGTCAAAAATTATATTCAATTTGAAACTCTCAGTTTTTCTTTCCATTCATACTACAGTGTAGAATGATTAACTCAAAAATTTTCCATATGTACATCAGACATGAGTATATATTCTAACATTTACATTCGACAAAAAATGATTCAATCATTGATGACAATTTCCCTACAGTGGCCTTGAAAATATCATAACCTTGTAGCCCATTCACTTGTCAATAATCATTTTAATTTGCTACGTATTTTTCAGTAAAAAATTAATATATGATACTCCTATCCAACAAGCACAAATGTTGGTGTAATGACCCCTTTATTCGAGCTGAATACCAACTGATCATTTTTTTGAAGTTATCAAACAAGTCGAAATCACTGAGGACTAAATCTGGCCAAAATGGTGGATGTGGCAACTTTTCGAAGTGTAATTGGAACAATTTGGATATGGTAGCTGATTTAGAATTGAATGTCCTAATATCTGGGAGATCCATGATATGAAATCGAAAAACTATTCAGATATTCAGTACTTTGCGATTTTAATTTTCAACTCAACATGTTTCGAGCTAATTCAGCTCATCTTCAGAGTACAAAATCACACAAGTGAAGCTGAAAAACAACAAAAACTCATGGAGAAAACGCAAAAATTCTCTACAGCAAAATACAGGGACAAAGCATAGAAAAATTCAAGTATAAAAACAAAAACGATACAAATAACAAGCTGAATCGAACTAATGAAACTTTACAAAGTCAAAGACTATCAAAAACAACAGCCAAGTTATGAAGGTCAATTATATAAAATAAAACAAAGTCAACAATATGAAAACGGTTTGAAAAAATATAATGTCATAACTAAAAATAGCGGGTGTAAAAAACCGCTATGAACAAAGCTGTATGGAAAGGTAGAATGTCATAATAAATAAAAACTTACATAAAAATCTTCAGGAACAATTCAACGAAAAATTATCTGAAGTCATGCTAATGGTCTAAAAATGTTCTTTCAAATTATTTCAAGGGAGCAGTGGCCTTTAAACACAAAATATCCCGTTCTTCTAAAGAATGAGAAATGTCGTAGATCGATCGAAGAAAAATTTTTTAGAATAGTTATAATAACAAATGAAGATACATAATCATATCATGCGTGCTCCCATTCTATACTACTACCGCCATCCAGCTAAAAGAACAAAAACGAAAGTTATATAAAACAAAGTTATCTATAATGAAATAACCGACAATAACAACACTGCCATCCAACCATACCAGGTATGGAGCAGACAGTTGAGTCAATGATGTTTGATCTCGTTTGAGGCTTTTTCGATTTGTTTTGTTGCGGATTACTTCATCTTGGAGTGCTCTTTTTCGTCTTCTGTACGTTGGATGGCAGTGTTGTTATTGTCGGTTATTTCATTATAGATAACTTTGTTTTATATAACTTTCGTTTTTGTTCTTTTAGCTGGATGGCGGTAGTAGTAGTATAGAATGGGAGCACGCATGATATGATTATGTATCTTCATTTGTTATTATAACTATTCTAAAAAATTTTTCTTCGATCGATCTACGACATTTCTCATTCTTTAGAAGAACGGGATATTTTGTGTTTAAAGGCCACTGCTCCCCTTGAAATAATTTGAAAGAACATTTTTAGACCATTAGCATGACTTCAGATAATTTTTCGTTGAATTGTTCCTGAAGATTTTTATGTAAGTTTTTTATTTATGACATTCTACCTTTTCCATACAGCTTTGTTCATAGCGGTTTTTACACCCGCTATTTTTAGTTATGACATTATATATTTTCAAACCGTTTTCATATTGTTGACTTTGTTTTATTTTATATAATTGACCTTCATAACTTGGCTGTTGTTTTTGATAGTCTTTTGACTTTGTAAAGTTTCATTAGTTCGATTCAGCTTGTTATTTGTATCGTTTTTGTTTTTATACTTGAATTTTTCTATGCTTTGTCCCTGTATTTTGCTGTAGAGAATTTTGCGTTTTCTCCATGAGTTTTTGTTGTTTTTCAGCTTCACTTGTGTGATTTTGTACTCCTGAAGATGAGCTGAATTAGCTCGAAACATGTTGAGTTGAAAATTAAAATCGCAAAGTACTGAATATCTGAATAGTTTTTCGATTTCATATCATGGTAGCTGATGACTCTTGGTAAAATAACACTTTTCTACACTGCATTCGAGGACTCTTCTGTCATTTTCCCCATTCAAACGCACCAATAATGCACTGTAGTATTTACTGAATGAAATACCATGCATATATGATACGTCAGCTTTTTTATGGACAAATGTTTATGCAATATGGATCCAACACCTTCCTTCCAAATATTTTGGATTAAGTTGTGGTGATTTTGTGTTTTCTTTGTTTTCTTCTTTATTTGAGTTTTCATTTCATTTATTGATCTTATTGTTTATTCTAAAAATGAATATCTATAACCCTTTTATCTATGATCATTTCTTGGACCAAGAGGAACACGTTGGTGCCGAAAGTAAGGTTATGATATTTTCTGTAGACCGTGAGTTGACCACACGAACAAACAGGCAAGCACATTGAAACTGAAAGAGATTTGTGAAGCACCTCTGTGGTCCTGTTTATTGTCGGTGGTATTAGGGTGCCGTCAGGAGCATACTGTGCTTGCCTCCTAGGTGGATGCTGGTACATAGGAATCTGTGCAGCGTAATAAGCTCAAATTTCAGAATTTACTGATTTACGTCTCATGATATTCTCGTTACAACCGATTTGAAAAAACATTATTCAATTAGAAACAATCATAATTTTTATTTGACATTTCGTATGTCATATTCCTATAAGGTTATATTGAGTATTTAGATCATAGGCATATTTTCTTGCAACCTTTGTAAATTGTTTTGAAAAACTTTCTTACAAAAAATTTGAAACAATTTATATCACATTAGGTACAGATTTGTTCAAGGAATGCTATTCAATATACAGAGTTATGATTAAGTAATGCACAAAATTCATAAAACGTACAAGGATCATATTTGAAAAAAATGCAAAAACACGTCAAACGGTGTTTTATATTCCGCATCTCTTGACATAAGTTACAAAAATAGCAAGTCAAATTTGTCAAAGTTATGACGTCATCAACATATTTTTTTAATGGGAAGCTAAAATTTTTATTACATTATGTGATAAAGCTTGTTTTTTTACACTAAGAAAAAAAGTTGCAGTAGGGCTAACATAAGAAAACAACGAAAAAATGAATAAAAAATGAAATAAAAAAATAAATTATAAAAAGAGGTCAAACTTACACTTATCTAGTAAGAACATCTGTTCTTATCAATTTTTTCGATTGATTTACTAAAACAACGGTGTGTCAGTGTCAGTCGTACAATTAGTGTGACACCAGTTTTATTATTATGGCTCGTTTAAACGAAAGAGAAAGAATAGAAATTCTAATGATGGTAGGTTACAGCGATCGCCTTCGAAGTCTTGAAGAAAAAGTGTGCTTTATTTAACGCAACACATTTGGAAAGACCTCCAATTGCTAGAAGCACAGTAAGCAGAATTGTTGCAAAATTCAATGCAACGAGAAGCGTGAGGGAAGCTCACGACCAGTAATAAGCGACGATGTAAAGTTAGATATTTAGCTGTCAGTAGAAGACAACCCTCACGCAACTACAACAGAAATTGCCTTACGAGAAAATGTTAGTCAGTCGTTTGTACTAAAGATGTTAAAAAAAGAAAAAACTACACCCATACAAAGTTCAACTTGTTCACGAACTCTCAGAAGATGATCCGGACAGATGTTTGGAATTTTGTGAAATCTTCATGCGGCATTGTGACGAAAATTCAAATTTTCTTATTAGTGTAGTATTCTCCGATGAGGCTACGTTTTGTCTAAGTGGTTCTGTAAATCGACACAATTGTCGCTACTGGGCTCGGGAAAATCCCCACTGGATGCAGACAAAACACTCCCAGCGCCCCCAAAAAATTAATGTTTGGGTAGGAATCGTCAGGGGAAGATTTATTGGTCCTTATTACTTTCGAGGGAATTTAACAGCTGAACGATATATATCGTTATATTTGCAATATCTTCGTATGGCAGTGCTTCCGGACCTACTTGCGGCATTTTCGGATCCAAATAATGGGGAAAACTTGGATTCCAATATTTGGTTCCAACAAATTTCCACCACCACATTATGGTCTTACTGTTCGAAGGTTTCTGGATAACCGGTTTGAAGGACGATGGATTGGAAGATGTGGACCAATGGAGTGGCCACCTAGGTCACCTGATCTTACCCCCCTTGATTTTTTTCTGTGGGGACATTTGAAAAGTCGGGCCTACATTAACCGGCCAGACAATTTAGAAGACTTAATGGAACGAATTAGACATGAAATGACTCTTATAACCCCGCAAATGATCGAAAACTGTAAATGCGATCTACCATCGTCTTGGCCTATGTCAGTGAGTAAACGGGACACAGTTTGAACAATTCCTTGTCACGTAATTTTCTGCTTGACTATTTGATGTTAAAAGAAGGACACAAAGCGTACGGCAGCTGTTGGCCGGAGAACATTTATGGGCGTAGGTTCATTTGACTTAAATAAAAATTTGTGATCTTTTCTTTGTGTGATCATATGGGCGCCAATTAGTTTAGACACAATTTTGAGTTCTATTCGTATAAAAACTAATAAACATACGAATGATGACATGATCTCAGGATGACGTTGTACGAAATTGAAGAAGTAATCTCACTCTGGTGAACAATCTCTTTATTCAGGAAGGCGATAAACTTCAACATGTAGGTACTCACTTTTCTTAAAACGATGTGAGTTGTTGAGAAAACTTCGGTGACAGTGTCTGGAGTAGTTATTGAATCAAAGAGTCGAGAAATCTGAGATTATATGAAACGAAGAATTTAAGAAGACGAGAATAAAAGAATCTAAGAATACGATAATACAGGAATCCCTAAAAAATATACTTAAATCAGCAAAACAATTCGCTTAATTATTTTGAAATCACCGTCTAGAAAGGGATACACGAAAAGAATATTATAAAATTCCTTGGATAATATGTAAACGTGAATGAATAAATTCTTATTCGAGAAATAATGTCTGCATACTATTAGTTTCAAAGATGGAATGAATTAATTCGCGATAACAACATCCAATTCCAGACACCCCACCGAAAATTTTAATGAACAGATTTCTATAGAGAATAATACCATATGTACAGGAAATTACAATATTCAACAATAGATGGTATAGCAAATTAATTTGAAATGAATTATTTTCAAATAGATCAAGAGACGATAGAATCTAAATAAATTTTGGGATTGTAATTTCAAAATGTTACATCCTATAAGAAATAGTTTTGGTGTAATGGACTGTTTAGTTAATTGAAAAGTTATTATAAAACTTTTATTTCGTTTTTTATTCATTTTCTCGTTATTTTCTCATGTTAGCTCTACTGCAACTATTTTTCCCTAGAGTAGAAAAACAAGCTTTATGACATAATGTAATAAAAATCTTAGCTTCCCATTAAAAAAATATGTTGATGACGTCATAAGTTGGACAAATTTGATTTGTTATTTTTGTAACTTATATCAAGAGATGCGGAATATAAAACACCGTTTGACGTGTTTTTGCATTTTTTTCAAAAGTGATCGTTGTACGTTTAATGAATTTTGTGCATTACTTTATCATAACTCTGTATTTATTCTTTTCAGTTCATTCATTTTTATTTATTGAGTGCGTAAAAATTTGGTAAAAGTGAAATCAAAGTGGAATGGTTTCATGATTTTTTTTGCCTAAGCACTTCTAACATCCTATTGGATCTTTAAACAAGTTGTTCCTTCTCATATTGAATTGAGAAGTAAGTTATTCATCGTTTTTTGCATCCAAATGTTATAAAGAATGCTTTTTGATAAGTTATTCCTCAAACGGTAACTCAAATTTGCAACGAGTAATATCTGGAAAGTTATACACCTACTATGAAAATTTATGACGATCGATAGCCCTGTGACCTGTTACATAATTACATTGAGGTTGGTTGAAATACAGGCTGCTTAATGATCTTCTCATGATTTTTGCTTTTAAAAATGGTACATATTCCTCATTTCGATGAGTTGAAAATGTGAATTAGATCACCTAATAGGATTTGAATCAATAAATAAAACAGTCCAAAGTGTTAGATGTCCTTGAAATCTTTATACACATTCAAGGAATAACTAAGACGTAAATTTCCCTATTTTAATTCTTACCCTATCATATAGCTCGAACAAATACAGGCATCATGATTACAATCTTCCCAAAAATAGATTTTCAGTGACTCAGTTGTAATGATAAATATCTTGAGAACGAGACAAAATAGTATATTTTCGATGTGTTAATTCATGATTTCTATTTGTGCAAACGTGTAAAATGTGCATGTATCGTAAGTGAAGTAAAAGAAGCTTGAAAGAGATATATCGAAAAGGATATAGAGTTAGGAAAGCAAAATTTCTGATT
>JARTUT010001056.1:0-38391 GCA_030674115.1 Micraspis discolor | reverse complement strand
TATGCTATTTACGTAAGTCAATAAAAAAAAATAATACTGCAAATAAGGTTTTAGTCAGAAGTGTGAAGAAGTCGCACCTAAATAAAAGTACGGATTTCGATACAACACATGCGAGCAAGGAAATTTTACCTGCCCGTTTTAGACGAGTGTGAATTATTATTACTATTTCTGTCCTTAGGTTGGATTGGGTTAGTCGCCGCTGATTTGACTTCTTACCGTCATTCGAAGATTTAACTGTCTCTGCTGTTGGAAGTGTCTGCGCCGCGTAGTTCAGCTTTTTAAATTTGTATTTTGTTTTTGTTACTTTTATCGACTTTTTGCTACTGTTGTTTTAATTTTGGTTGTTGATATGCTAATTTCACCAACGCTGAGTATGCTGATATGGTGATGGCATATGGCAAGGCGGATGGTGTTGCTCAGCAGCTCAAAGGATTTATCAAGCCAAATTTCTGATCGAAGATTACCCCACCATGAAACATTCTCGACGGCTTATCGACGATTAAGAGAGACTGGAAACTCAAAGAGCAACGACACGAATGCTTGTAGTTGGATCTTCTTCAAAGGCTTCAAGCATTTGATCGTCAACTGCTACATGGTGTTGCCTCACATCAACCCGGAGGCTCTTGAAAATTTAAGTTTCCAGTCTCTCTTAATCGTCGATAAGTCGTCGAGAATGTTTCGTGGTGGGGTAATCTTCGATCAGGAAATTTGGCTTGATAAATCCTTTGAGCTGCACGAGCAACACTATCGGCCTTGCCATATGCCATCACCATATCAGCATACTCAGCGTTGGTGAAATTAGGCATATCAACAATCAAAATTGAAACAACAGTAGCAAAAAGTCGATAAAAGTACCAAAACAAAAATACAAATTTAAAAAACTGAACAACGCGGCACAGACACTCAACAGCAGAGACAGTCAAATCTCGAATGACGGTAGGGTCAAGTCAACGGCGACTAACCCAATCCAACCTAAGGACAGAAATAGTAATAATAATTCACACGCGTCTAAAACGGGCAGGTAAAATTTCCTTGCTCGCTGTGTTGTGTCGAAATCCGTACTTTATTTAGGTGCGACTTTCTTCACTCTTCTGACTAAAACCTTATTTGCAGTATTATTTTTTTTTTTTTATTGACTTACATAAATAGCATATGGTTAGCAACGTTATAAACCAAAGAACATTTTAAAATAAAACTAAGTTTGTAATAGCTGTAACTTTTTTTTTTTAAATTTCAATAGTGTGAGATGTTTTCATACTTTCATAATTTTTTAATAAAGGCCCTCGTGTTAATTTTGTGGTGTTATCTGTAACAATAAATACGTTTTTCTTTAAACACACACTCATGTAGACTTGATACAATAAAATAAATGCATGTAAAAGCACAAGCAAAAAGTTATGGGGCTTCGAAGGGTACATTTTGGGTAATTTAGAAAACCTAATAAAAATTATACCTCCGTAACTGCAATACTAAGGACCCAGGTTCCAAGACTGAAAAGGTAGCAAATGACCCTACCAACGCATCAAAAAATTTTGACGGTCCATGTGCCGCACACCCTGTATTGGCCTAGGCCTTTTTGCTCGAAATCCTTCATGTACAAATAAGATGAAATAGGAAGCAGTGATGAACCCATGGCCATTTCAAATTTTTCTCGATAAAAATATATTCAAATTGGAAGTATGAGATTTCGATGCAAACGGTATAGTTCTTTCACTTAGCGTTTGATTATCTTCGAGCTTTTTTCTTACGATTGCAAGCGCGTTATCCATTGGGACATAGGTGAACAAACTCTTAACAACGAATCTGACCATGATGTCTTCTCCAAAGATTTCTTGGATGCTCATTATTTCTATGAAATCTTCTGTATTTTTAATCAGATATGTAGAACGATACAATTGCTAGAAAAAATGTTGCAAATTGTTCACATGGTGAATTCCTGGAACTCTCAATGGGTCACAAAGGAATATTCATTTTATGTATTTCTGGTTGACCATATACAGGGTCTTTCACGAGGAACCTCACCCATATTTATACGGGAAACTACTGAACATATATTCATGAAATTCAGCACTTATAAGTATTTCACGATGCTGATGAAATCTAAAATATTTTCAAGGCATGAGCACCTCCGGTTTTTCCGGAAATTACGTCAACTTCCGTTTTTCAAATCACAATACCATTTTTTTATTGCAGAAATAGATTCCTTAGAAAATTTCAAGTTATTTTGATGTAACATTTTTCAGTTTTGGTTGGAAAATTCTCTCTGAGCGGGAAAATTCGATAAAAAATCGAAAATAGAGCTCCGCTGAAACAAGAATAACTTCTAGGTTTTTGGATGGAAAATTTTCATTTTTGGGATTTTTCAAGATGTAAGATCGATGTATCCACTTTAAAACCCTTGTTCTAAAGTGGATATTTTTATTTACAAAAACTGTTTTCGTCTTGAATTTTCAGCTATTTCTTTTCCCTTCACGCCAAAAAAGATGAAATTTTCAGGAACTGTTACTTAAGCCATGTTTAAGATTTTACTACCCTAATATGCAAGAGAAAAAAAGTTACAGGTTGTTCCAGATGGCGAATTTGGATTCGAATTTGTATCGGAAACCTCTTTATTTCAACTAATCGGCCATCGGTTTTCTCTCAGTGATAAATAAATAATTCCTTATGAACCATATGCAAAAACTAACCATGTGTTACATTCTTTTTTTAATGATAGATATCATTAATTACATCTGCCAAATTCCTCTTTATCCAGTAGCATTTTGTGTTTACTATTAATTTGGTGATAATTCGTATTAAGTTATAAAATCGATCACTATGCCTAATTTTACCTTTTGAAGATTATTTAAATCTCATTCTACTTCATGGAGAATGTAATAAAGTTGTAGATAGAAGGATTCGACTGTTCATTGAGAGGTTTCCTGACCGAGCCAGACCAACGAGAGATACCATTAACAGAACCATGACAAACTTGAGAAATGTCGGATCTATCGTTAAGAAAACTATACACAGAGAAAAAAGTGTAGTAGAAGATGAGAAAAACGAAATTACAGTTCTTCCATATTTTCGTGTGAATCCACCAAATTCTCTCAAAGATACCGAGATTGCTCTGGGATTATCTCAATCGAGTGTTTGGAGATTATTAAAAAAACATAAAATGCACCCATATAAATTAAATAGGGTACAGCATTTGAAGGAAACTGATTTCGTCAGGAGAACAGAGTTTTGCGAAGCTATGATGATTCGATTTCAAGAGAATGAAAACTTTTTGGACTGTATAATTTGAACAGATGAATCTAAATTCACAAAGAATGGTTCTTTCAATAGGCATAACAGTCATTATTGGGATGAAGAGAACAACCACCACTTCAGATAATGAAACTTTCAAGAGACCTGGAGTTTCAATGTTTTTTGTGCCATCAAAAATAATGCAATACTCGATGTTCACATTTATGATGGGACTTTAACTGGTAAGATAGAACACTATACATGTTTGCATTATTTAAAGAATGTTCTCCCTTAGGAGATAGATATTCTGACATATTGACTCAAATAATTGAGCCGCTAGTACAGAACCATAATGACTTATGGTATCAACAAGATGGCGCGCCTCCACACAATTCACTCAATGTGTCAAATATCCTATACAGGCTATTTGAAGATCGATGGTTGGCGAACAATGGTCCACATCTTTGGCCACCACGTTCTCCTGATTTAACTCCTTTAGACTATTATGTTTGGGGTAGGATAAAAATATTGTCTACTCAACTCCCCTGACTGATAAAGAGGACTGCATAGAACGAGTCAGAAATGCGTTCAGGTTTGTTTAGATTTTTAGATTCATAGTTTTGAAACTCAATTTAGTTTTTAAGCACTTTTGCAGATCTCTTCCTGCCGATGAAATTAGAAGAGCAAAGCACGAAGCATTCCTGAGACGTATAAATAAATGTCTAGAAATTAACGGTCAAAACTTTGAGCATCTTCTCTAGTTACAACTGCGAGAGTTTGCCATGCTTCTCCTAATAGTAACTTGAAGTCGGTTTCAAGAAGGGGTGAAAAATCTACAGCATGGTTCAAATAACAGTTCCTGAAAATTTCATCTTTTTGGCGTGAAGGGAAAAGAAATAGCTGAAAATTCAAGACGAAAAACAGTTTTTTGTAAATAAAAATATCCACTTTAGGGCAAGGGTGTGATGCATACACTCACATTATTTTTTAACGTAGATTCAATATCTGCCATAAAAAAATGGGATTCTAATTTGAAAAAATTGATTTTTCTCGATTTTGTCATCCTTAACTTTCAAAGCGATTTTTTCACCCCCTGTATCATGAATCGCGATTTCGATTTTTAAAGTGGATACATCAATCTTACATCTTGAAAAATCCCAAAAATGAAAATTTTTCATCCAAAAACCTCGAAGTTATTCTTGTTTCAGCGGAACTCTATTTTCGATTTTTTTTTCGAATTTTCCTGCTCAGAGAGAATTTTCCAAACAAAACTGAAAAATGTTACATCAAAATAACTTGAAATTTTCAAAGGAATCTATTTCTGCAATAAAAAAATGGTGTTCTAATTTGAAAACGGAAGTTGACGTCATTTCCGGAAAAACCGGAGGTGCTCATGCCTTGAAAATATTTTAGATTTCATCAGCATCGTGAAATACTTATAAGTGCTGAATTTCATGAATATACCGACGTTCAGTATTTTCCCCGTATAAATATGGGTGAGATTCCTCGTGAAAGACCCTGTAGATGTGGAGGTTTGCTGAAGTGTGGTGATAGTCTCGATCTATTGTATGGATCAGGAAATTCATTTCTATATTTATAAAAGATTTCATAAATCTTCGTTTCAACTGTGGAGGTAGGATCTTTCCTCGGTTTCTTATATTTCCCCGCGTCTTATATTTCAATATAACAATACCTTAGCTAATTTTTCAACCAACCTTCTACTATAAAACCTATAAAATCTCCATTTAACGTTGATTTTATATTTAAGTATCTGCATATTTACAACTCCGTTATCCGTTATATCATTCCATAAAGTTTCAGAGGAGCAGAGTGCACTCAGAAAGCTGATAGAGAATTCATATTGCTTGAACTAAGCTACGGAAGTAGCAGGAGAGAAAAAGTAATTATTTCACGCATTGAAATAACAAGCAGAGACCTCTCGCCATTTCTGAATAATTTAATTCCCCATAGAAGTTTGTTTTGTCGCGATAATTAATTAATGAGTCTCCGAAGCAAGTAACGAAAGAAGCGGAGGTCCATTTGGAATAAGTAAATATTTTCATGCGAATTCTCAGATGACTTCAGATGAACAGACAGAATAATTAAAATATCGGTTCAAATTTACCTAATCTTCCGTACCAATAAACTAAATAATAACAGAACAAATTGAACATCTTTTCATGTCTCTTATTCAAAAATGTTAGGAAGCACTGAATTTTCATTAGATATCTGTTGGTTTGAGATATATGGGAATATACATCGACTGTTGAAACGTCGTTGTCTCAAATAATAAAATGAGGAAATTAATAAGATATGATAACTGACTGGAGGACTTGTGTCTTGAAAACCAACTGGTGCTGAATTCCACAAAGACAGAATGTTTCTTTCGCCAAAACCTGGGAATACACTTGATTCAACATCTGAAATGGCATGAACATGTGGAACAGCTGGGACATTAATTGAACTCCGTGGTATTCTCTTTGATGGTGCTGAGACATCAGGTGGAGCATGATATACTAAGGATGGTATATTTTGCCAGTTTTCAATCGCTGCCGGACTACGGTGCCATTTTTTGGAGAAATAGTATGTACATGCTGACTATCGAAAATATCTCTCATACATTGAGGAAAGCCTTTCGTCGGACCCTAATTGTCTTTTCAAATTTTTGAACCACAAAAAAACTCATGGTTACCCTGCGCGTATGAAATATGATGGCATTGAGGCGGATTCTCCTTGAGCTACTGCTGACCTTTTCGCCAGTTACTTCGAATCTGTTTTTGAACCAACAGGCAACACCGACAACTCTGCCTATGGCTCTGAGACTGTTCTTGATGGCCAAATATTAAGTAACATTCAACTGTCCTTGGAGGAGGTTCAACAGGCACTATTATCAGTTAACGGTCAGAAGGGTCCTGGGCCCGATGGCATTCCGCCTCTTTTTGCCAAAAATTGTGCACTGAACTTAGCCTACCCCCTCTATATCATCTTCAATAGATCCTTATCATTGTCAATTTTCCCAAACATCTGGAAGTTATCATCTATTGTTCCAATTTTTAAAAGCGGACACAGAGATTCCCAAGAAATTCGAGCGTTTAGTTCATGAATACCTCTCATTTCATCTGAAGAACATTATTATCAATGAACAGCACGGTTTTCGAGGGGGTAGAAGTGTTGAGACAAACTTGCTCACCTTTCTGCATTTTCTTGAATGTGGAGGTGAGTCCTGTATTCAAATAGATGCCGTGTACACTGACTTCACAAAGGTCTTTGATAAACTGTGTCATACGGTTATGTCGGTACGGTTTCCTGAGGTTGGGGTATGTGAAATCTGAGGCTGTGGCTGATATCTTATATCGGGGGTAGGAGGCAATACGTTTTGATCGATGGCTGCGAATTTAGAAAGTTTCTGCAATACCTCTGGAGTTCCGCAGGGCTCTCATCTTGGCCCCTTACTCTTTTTTGATTTATGTTAATAACATTGGAAATTGCTTTAGATATTGTAGGTTCCTACTTTTGCTGATGACCTTAAACTGTTCATGATGATTCGATCGATCGAGGACTGTTTTAATCTCCAGAGCGATCTGGATAGATTAGCCCAATATTGTATAGATAATAGCTTGTTCCTCCACTTGGATAAATGTGTGAAAATTTCGTATACTAGGAACACCAACAAAATCTCCTTCCAGTACACACTTGACAACCGTCAGTTGAAGGAGTCAAGCATTGTCAAAGACTTGGGAATAACACTCGACTCCAAACTAATCTTTGGTGGTCACATTAGCAACGTCGTTACATCCAGCTCCAGAATGCTTGGTTTTGTGCTTAGGCATTGAAAAGCCTTCCAAAAAGTGAGACTATCATAACACTCTACCATGCATTTCTCTCCTCACGATTGAACTTTGCATCCATCATATGGAACCCGAGATACGACTACTATATTCGACGCCTGGAGTCTGTTCAGAATAGGTTCATTTGATTTCTGGCCTACAAAAATAAAACGTAGTCTAATTATTGATTCAGTTTGGAGTGTAAAGTGTTTATTATCTTAGCTGTGTCAGTAATAATGTATTTCGGGGTTTGTGTCATGTGTCTATTATGTGATTTCTGGAATTTTTCCATCAGCTACTTACTTTCAATTTTTATTTGGTTCATTTTGATGTTGAGAAATTTTGGTAATAGACCTCTATCCTTACATTTAAGTAAAAAGATCCTTCGTGACTTCATGTTGATCAGTTTGATGTTCGTTTTGGTTATCTCCAAGAGTTCTTCTAACATGTACATTCCTACGTGTTTTGTCTCTATTTGATCGTAAAAACTTTTGACCAACTACAACGCTATATGCTTCCTGTTGTATTTTGTCTTTTTTTTTTTCCTACGGTGATGGACTGTCTTAACAGGTAGTTAGGTATATTGTGTATTCTCTCCTTTTCCGTTGTGTTTTATGTGACATTTATTCAATCTAGGCCAGTTTTTCAATCATTCAGCTTTATTTATCCCAATGAATTATTCACTTCTATACTTAACTCGATATTTAGGGTTCATCAATTGAAATGTATATTTCTGATCAAAGGATTATACTCATCTATTCGTCAACAACGTATCAAAGGATTATACTCATCTATTCGTCAACAACGTTTCGGGCTGTGCCCTTTATCAAGTTGACTGAAATATAAAACATAAACATTATATGATAATCACACTTATCACGATCAAATTCATATTTCATGATACATATATTTAAAATAAACTGAACAGAAATCCATTACTTTTTTTTTGGCGCTCTTGTTCACCCGAACAGAGTGCCTATCATTTTGCCTGAATGTCTGTAATTTTGGAATATCGAGCTGAAAATGGTCTCAATCGATTGGGTTCGACTCCCTGATGAAGAATTCGTGGCGAAAGTTGAGTCTGGCCGGCCGTATCCTCTCTAGCATCCAAAAGGAATCAGCTAGAGTTTTCATAATTTTAGAATAGGTTAATTGTCCAAATATTTCGGTCAAGTTCGTTATTGGGCCAAATCCGTCAGATGGTTCAGTAGTTATGAGCATCTGAAATTTTGTTTCCTCAATAACTACTAGAATACCCATCCGATCAAATTGATACTTGAAATATTGTTGAGGCAGGCTGCAACAGAACAGCTCACAAAATTTCGCAGAAATCGTCGCGCTAGAAAATTTTTAAAAAATTTCCAAAAAAAATTTTTTAATCCTCACTATGTCATAAGATATTTTTCGGATTTCAATAAAAATTAGTGAATATAATGAGGTGATCGATATCTTACTTATCCTCAAATTTCATTGTAGTAGCTCTTTTCCATCTAAAGATATGATCATTTTTTTAATTTATTCAAGAGAAAAGAGAAATGACATACGTCCCGATGATTTTCTTTGAACGATGGCCATCACAGATCGATATTAGATTAATCAGTGTCAGTTGGCGTAATATAGAGATAGAATTCAATCTCGGTGGCAGAAATAATATACGTTGTCAAAATTCAGAAAAGCATTGACATAAGTTTTTAGGAAAAGGGAATTATAGCTTCGAACAAAACTTGGGGAAAATTATGAGTAGTTATTCTTAATTTGAGATATAGGTTTGTTCATTCATTAGGCGTTCATATTTGCATCACATTGTCCCATAGTACGGGAAAGACTATTGTTCGCGTGATCAGAGTGCTTATAGATTTGTTATGGTTTGAATATTTACTCGCAAGTAGCTCAACAAGAGCGCCAAAGTAATCTGACCTCACGTCAGTGCTTTATAATTTTTTATGTATCGAGTTGTCAAATTATGAATTTTATTTGTCATGTGTTGACGGTTGACTCAGTGTACCGAAATTATTTGTTCTTCTTCTTTATTTTCTTATGTGTTCTCATTATTTATTTTCAGAATTAGTGTTGAGTAAACTTTGTTTAGTCCTTGAATGTCTGTTCTGTCATTGATTACTTTCTGGTTTTGTTTAATATAAATAATTTCTAAAAATTCTCTGGTCTTTCTATTTTGCTCCTTGTCTAATATTTTCGAAGTTGAAGGTATGGTTATTCTCAATTTTATGTTTATATAGTAAACAAAGTTTACTCAACACTAATTCTGACAATAAATAATGAGATCACATAAGAAAATAAAGAAGAAGAACAAATAATTTCGGCTCACTGAGTCAACCGTCAACACATGACAAAATAAAATTCATAATTTGACAATGAAAAATGGTCGAAAATGTTTTTCAGTGATTATCAAGACTGAATTTGCTTTCGCCTATTCCTGAAACTGGATGAAAAATGGAATTTCACTTTGTTAGTAGTCGAATGAATATACGTGTACTTATTATCCAGTAAACTCAGATAAAACAAAATTGAATAATGGATAATTCAGATAAGTTGAAACATTTCATTACCCCTTTTCTTCATGAACCCGACCTTACTTAGGATA
This sequence comes from Micraspis discolor, assembly GCA_030674115.1. Lineage (NCBI taxonomy): Eukaryota > Metazoa > Arthropoda > Insecta > Coleoptera > Coccinellidae > Micraspis > Micraspis discolor. The sequence continues at coordinate 28,734 of JARTUT010001056.1, read as the reverse complement.
ATGGTAGTCTAAACTCAATAATCTTTTATGGCCGTTGAAAAAACACATCCGGACTAAAGTCATAATATGAAAGGGTTATAACCTTCGGCTTTTAACGTAAACTGAGAACGGTTACATCCACGTAGGATAATTCGATAGGGTAAATTTACAATGGAAATTTGAAATTCTAGTTCCGAGTTCAGGGATGGCCTTATTATATACTGTTTCAGCGAAGGGTTCATTTGATTTTAGAGAAAACTCCATGAGCTTGTTTCGTTTTGCGTTCAATGTTTAATTGATGAATTGGCTGGCAATAATCTCTGAATAAGGGTAACTGGTTTTCGACTAAGTGATTTAGTTTTTGATAAACCATCACCTGAGCCGTTTAAAGGGGGATAAACGGATATTCATACCCATTGATTGCCTCAATACATAACCGAAAAGTTATGAAATTTTTAATTAATTTAGAACGTACTGACTTGAGATTAGATAGCTTTGATGCTATTGTAAAACACTAGCCAATTTTAAAAATAACATTTTCTAAATAGATATTGATACATCTATCATGTTCCTTGATATATAGGATTATGATAAAGTAATGCACAAAATTCATAAAACGTACAACGATCACTTTTGAAAAAATGCAAAAACACGTCAAACGGTGTTTTATATTCCGCATCTCTTGACATAAGTTACAGAAATAACAAATCAAATTTGTCAAAGTTATGACGTCATCAACATATTTTTAATGGGAAGCTAAGATTTTTATTACATTATGTGATAAAGCTTGTTTTTTTACACTAGGGAAAAATAGTTGCAGAAGAGCTCACATAAGAAAAACAAGAAAATGGATAAAAATTTAGAAAGCACTGACGTGAGGTCAGATTGCTTTGGCGCTCTTGTAGAGCTACTTGCTAGTAAATATTCAAACCATAACAAATCTATAAGCACACTGATCAAGTGAACAATAGTCTTTTCCCGTACTATGGGACAATGTGATGCAAATATGAAAGCCTAATAAATGAACAAAGCTATAATTCCTTTTCCTAAAAACTTGTCAGTGCTTTTCTGAATTTTGACGACGTATATTATTTCAGCTACCGAGATTGAATTCTATCTCTATGATTTCCCATTATGAAACATTTTGATTAATATTACGCCAACTGACAGTGATTAATGAACCCGGCATTTGTCATTCGAATATCGATCTGTGATGGTCATAGTTCAAAGAAAATCATCGGGACGTATGTCATTTCTCTTCTCTCTTGAGTAAATTGAAAAATTGATCATATCTTTAGATGGATAAGAGCTACGACAATGAAATTTGAGGATCACCTCAATATATTCACGAATTTTTATTGAAATCCGAAAATATCTTATGAGATAGTGAGGATTAAAAATTTTTGGGAATTTTTAAAAATTTTCTAGAACGACGACTTCTGCGAAATTTTGCGAACTGTTTCGTTGCAGCCTCCTCAACAATATTTCAAGTATCAATTTGATCGGATGGATATTCTAGTAGTTATTGAGGAAACAAAATTTCAGATGCTCATAGCTACTGAACCATCCAACGGATTTGGCCCAGTAACGAACTTGACCGAGATATTTGGACAATTCACCTATTCTGAAAATATGAAAACCCTAGCTCATTCCTTTTGGATGCTAGAGAGGATACAGCCGGCCGGACAGACTCAACTTTCGCCACGAATTCTTCATCAGGAGTCAAACCCAATCGATTGAGACCATTTTCGGCTCGATATGCCAAAATTACAGACAATCGGGCAAAAAGATAGGCACTCTGTTCGGGTGAACAAGAGCGTCAAAAACGAAATAAACGTAAGATTAATAATAACTTTTCAATTAACTAAACAGTCCATTGAACCAAACCTATTTCTTATAGGAATTGTTCAAACTGTGTCCCGGTTACTTACTGACATAGGCCAAGACGATGGTAGACCGCATTTACAGAGTTTTCGATCATCAGCTGAGTTATAAGAGTCATTTTGTGTCTAATTCGTTCCATTAAATCTTATAAGTTGCCTGGCCGGTTAATGTAGTCCCGACTTTTCAAATGTCACCACAGAAAAATATCAAGGGGTAAGATCAGGTGACCTAGGTGGCTCACTCCATTGGTCCACTTCTTCCAATCCACCGTGCTTCAAACTGGTTATCCAGAAACCTTCGAACAGTAAGACCATAATGTGGTGGTGCGCCATCTTGTTGGAACCAAATACTGGGATCCAAGTTTTCCCATTATTTGGATCCGAAAATGCCGCAAGTAAGTCCGGAAGCATTGCCCTACGAAGATGTTCCAAATATCGTTCAGCTGTTAAATTCCGCAGAAAGTAATAAGGACTTCCCCTGACGATTCCTACCCAAACATTAATTTTTTGGGGCGCTAGGTGTGTCTTATCTGCATCCAGTGGGGATTTTCCCGAGCCCAGTAGCGACAATAGTGTCGATTTACAGAACCTCTTAGACAAAACGTTGCCTCATCGGAAAATACTACACTATTAAGAAAATTTGGATTTTCGTCACAATGCCGCATGAAGATTTCACAAAATTCCAAACGTCTGTCCGGATCATCTTCTGAGAGTTCGTGAACAAGTTGAACTTTGTATGGGTGTAGTTTTTCTTTTTTTAACATCTTTACTACAAACGACTGATTAACATTTTCTTGTAAGGCAATTTCTGTTGAAGTTGCGTGAGGGTTGTCTTCTACTGACAGCAAAATATCTAACTTCACATCGTCGCTTATTCCTGGTCGTCCAGATTCTGGATTCTCACGCTTCCCGTTGCATTAAATTTTGCAACAATTCTGCTCAATGTGCTTCTAGCAATTGGAGGTCTTTCCAAAGCATATGCTTCTTCATGACTTTGAAGACGATCGCCGTAACCTACCATTATTAGAATTTCTATCCTTTCTCTTTCGTTTAAACGAGCCATAATAAAAAAACTGGTGTAACACTAATTGTACGACTGACACTGACATACCGTTGTTTGTAAATCAATCGAAAAAATTGATAAGAACAGATGTTTTTACTAGATTTAGATTAGTTTAAGTTTGACCTCTTTTTATAATTGGTTTTGTTATTTTGTTTTTATTCATTTTCTCATTTTTTTCTTATGTTAGCCCTACTGCAACTATTTTTCCCAAGTGTAAAAAAACAAGCTTTATCACTTAATGTAATAAAAATCTTAGCTTCCCATTAAAAAAAATATGTTGATGACGTCATAACTTTGACAAATTTGACTTGTTATTTTTATAACTTATGTCAGTAGATGCGGAATATAAAACACCGATTCCTTCACATTTCGGCTCTCCAGATCATTTCATCTTTGCGCTCACGGAAGGGCGAACTCTGCTTCAGCTAATACTAATTATATCATTTGTGTTCACTTTGTTCATGAGAACAAAATATTTTTGACAAGTTATTTCGCGACCCTTACAACTGGAAGTGCACAGGTTTCGAGAATAATTTGGTTCTGTAGAGCAGAGCAAACAATATCATATTCTGAATTTTTAGATTCAATAAAAATCAAGTTCAAAACATAACGTGGGCACATGAACTTGAAACAACTTTTTATAATGTAACCTGTGAATGTGTATCATAAGTTGACCAACAAAAAGTTCCGTGATACTGTTATTCCTTCTTAACAGCCAACACAGTGACTGCATCATTATAATAGTATATGTATAAAATTAATTTCAATTCAAGCATAATTTTTACGCGCTTATTCTAGTAGAACAGTGTGCTATCGTTTTGACCAAATGACTGTTTTTTCCAAAATGTAGCCGAAAATGATCTCGGTTGGGTTTGATTTACGACCGTTTTCAGTAAACTTGAGATTACGAATAGATAGCTATCTCCGATTTGACTGTCTATCTATCTTTGTCTCTATCTTTCTGAGGTTAGTATTTCACAAACATGGTTTAACCTTATCTATCCATGGAAATTGATAGATAGCGACCTCTTCAGTACTGACCTCAGATCCTAGAACAGGAACAGTTTATTTATATTTTTCGATTCATCTACGTATTGGCAACTTGCAGTAGATATCAAAATAGAATGTACCGTGTAATTATATTAGGTGTACAAATAAGTTTCCGCGGTTTTTTATAAAAATTAAGAATTTATTGTAAGGAAAAGTACATCACGTTTTATTCAAAGTATTTTCCATCATTTGCCACTACTTTTCCCTATCTTTCTGGCAACATTCAGATACCCCGTCGAAAAAACTCTTCATCTTTTGACGCTATCCACAAATCTACCCAATTTTTGGTGTCTTCATATGATGTGACCATGCGCCATCGACCGGAACAGATGATAATCAGAAGGGGCTAAGTCTGGTGAATACGGCGGGTGGGGTAAAACTTCCCAGTTGAGTGTTTCCAAGTATGTTTTTACCGGCGCCGCAACATGTGGACGAGCATTATCGTGTAAAGGAATAATTTTGTCGTGTCTGGAGTAGTAATGGGCGCGTTTTTCTTTAAGTGCCCGACTCAATCTCATCAATTGTGTTCGGTAGAGAGCTCCAGTAGTGGTTTCGCTTGGTTTCAGCAATTCATAATACACGACACCAAGCTGATCCCACCAAATACACAGCATGAGTTTTTTTCCATGAATATTCGGCTTAGCTGTCGATGTTGATGGTTCGCCGGGCTTAACCCATGACTATCTCTTCTTTGTATTATCGTAGTGAATCCATTTTTCGTCACCAGTGACTATACGATGCAAAAACTCTTTTTTTATTCCTGGCAAGCAGCATTTCACTCATGCATAATCGGCGTTCAACGTCTCTCGGCTTTAGTTCATATGGAACCCAATTTCCTAGTTTTGAATCATTCCTAACGATTTTAAACGATGTGAAATTGCTTGTTGAGTCACTTGTAGAATAAGTGCAAGTTCTTTTGCGTTTGGGACGAATCTTCCTCCAATAGTGCTTCTAATTCCATGTTTTCATACACTTTCGGCCTTCCACTGCGTTCTTTGTCTTTAACGTCAAACTCACCGTTCTTAAACTTTTGAAACCATTCCTGACAACTTCTCTCACTTAAAGCAGCTTCACCATATGCTTCTAGAAGCAATCGATGCGCCTCAGCTGCAGATTTTTTCACATTAAAGAAGTAAATCAAAAGTTCCTGCAAATAATGCTTATTCGGAATAAAACTTGACATTTTTGCACGAAAAAATTACGTGATGCTGATACGGAATCACTAGTACTTTAAGGTTATGGTGTTGCCAGATGTTACATCTGACAATTTCTCCATAACCTTCTGGTGGGGCCATCTTTTGACAAACCGCGGAAACTTATTTGTACACCTAATAATTGATTTCATTATTTCATATTATTAATTTTTTTTTTTTTCATTGAGGAGATTGAGTATTTTATGGTCACTTCTAGTTAGAAAGTGGATTAGATTTTCAATTCTTTTCACTTTCGATCTTTTTCCGTATAGATGACCGTATTATTGCAGTTGGTTTCATTACATTAGAGTTCAAATGAAAATATAATCCAAAAACTTCAAATTTGAAGTATAGACATATAGTAAAGACCAGAATTTCATGAGGAATAAAACATCTACTAGAAAATAATTATGCTTTGATTGCTAATGCTCTCGAACTGACTAGTTTAAAACAGTAATGCGTGTATTTGTAAGAACTCAATGACCAATTCCTATGCATTTTACCCGTCACTATGGGTTTTAGATAATTGAAGTTATTTGTTTGGTCAATGTTTTAATTACTCACAGATTTTCACATATTATTATTGTATATTGAAGAAATCAGTATTTTGATGATTGAAATGATATTATTAAACACTCTTTTGATTGAATTCTTACCTGTTATTATAACTCATATTCTTTGACAGATAATGATTCCAATATTTATTTTATTCTTATTGAGTGAATACCACACATATAGAAGACTCCACCAAGGATATTGGATCTTTATAGTTGTAGTATTATTAAATTGAGTGGAAAATTATTTGAAAAAGATAATGATATTTAAATGGTCTCTGTTAAACTGCTGGAATAGCGATGATTTAAATTTTTTCACTTTTGGATTCCATTTAATTTTTTCCAGATAATCATTGTTCTGATATATTATTCTGATATCATATATATATAAATATGAAATTTATTTTGGTATTCGGCAATGTTGGAAATGATCAATAATCAAAGTTGTAAAACATCTATATTTTCGAACTTTTTTGTAGTTCTTCTTCAGGGTGCTATAGAGAAACAACGAATATAAGAAATTTAGCACAATATTACAAAATAACTTATATCCATTGTTTCCTCTATATCATCCTGAAGAAGAACTACAAAAAGTTCGAAATATAGATGTTTTACAACTTTGATTATTGATCATTCCCAACATTGCCGAATTTATAAATATCATCAATAAAATAAAGGCAAATCAAATTATATATTCTATTTATACAGGGTGGCCATTTGAAAACGAAACAGACGAGATTACAGACGAAATAAATTTTTTCGATTGAAATGCTCGGACAGGTCGATTCCTGTTTCGAGGGGACAACTTAAGATGTAGGTTACGGAAGCATAGCGCTTCAACCCTTGCTACTACAACCACTCCCCAAATTTTGAAAAGGGAGGATGGGGTGAGTAATACCTCATTTGAAAGGTATTTTTATACTGATTTCAGCACAGCAATTCTTTTTTCATTTTATGCATTAGTTCTCGAAATATTCTTAACTAAGCATTCGAAAATGAAGTGGTGTTTTCATGGCACTCGAAGGTTTTTTTATGAAAAATCAACATTCTGAGATTCAAAACAACCATGACACATCGATCCAATTTTGACGGAAATTATTGAAAACAATGCTGGAAATCATGCGGAAGATCAGATTGTGTTTCAGCAGGATGGAGCTCCTCCACACTACGCCTTACCAGTTCGAGAATATCTGGATCAAAGATTTCCAAATCGGTGGATTGGAAGAAGGGATCCCACTGAATGGCCAGCCAGATCTGTCACCACTAGATTTCCTCCTTTGGGGCCACTTGAAAAGTAAAATTTACTCTACACAGCCGGATTCCATAGAAGATTTAAGAATACGTAAAGTGAACGAATGTCGTCAAATCACTCCAGAAATGCTGCAAAATGTGCGTTAATTGAAGAAACGAGTTACAAAGTATTCACTATTCTAAAGTACGGAAAATACTTCAAAACAAGCTCACAAAAGCTCTTTAACTCACGGCAGTGCTTTTCTTAGTCATAAATCGATCAAGGGAAATTTCTGAATAATTGAGAAAACAAAATCTCAGACAACTGGGTGATTTTTTCCTAAGAACGAGCGTGGTCAGGATATTTGGACTCGTAAGAATAGCTCAAAAATCGAATCATGAAGTTCTCGTAGATATGATCTAAAGTTATTCAGTTTTCAAGATGAGATTGAAACACAGCAACCCGTTTTGCACCTGCTTCCAGGTGCAACAACACACGGGCATGTGGGTACTCGAGAAAAACCACTGTTATGAACTGATACATATGCGACAGTTGGCAGTCAACAATCCACATGAGTTTCAGATTAGGTAGTATTATTTTGAATAATTCTTCTTGAAATATGCTCTGCTAAGCAAATGAGAGTATATCTGAACGCAGAGTGTTCCGATTTATGATAATGAATAATAATCGAGCTCATAACTCTCAAAATTTTGTTTTAGCTAGAGGAATGCCCCCAATTTGCATTAAAATTTTTGCGCTCTATAAATATATATATATATGAGAATTAATTAAGGTCATAAGACCAAGATAATTGAATAAATGAATCAAGGCAGGCTAATTGAAACTTTGTCGAGAAATATTTGGTTAGAGTACTCTAACCAAATGTTTCTCGACAAAGTTTCAATTAGCCTGCCTGATTGATATATATATATATATATAATAATGTTATTTTGGGAGAAACTTGTGTTTTTAAAAACTTCTACTTTATTTGGAAACAACGATACAAGCAATGTATTACGTGAAGATCAAATCTATATTTTTCGTACATCATTAGACGTCTCTCCTATTTATAATAATTAAGAACAATGAGAACATTGTGAAACAATGAGCATTGTAGAGAGGCGTCGCAAACAGCGCGATAACAATTAAGACGATAAGCAATATGCTGATTTAACAAAATACAACAAGGTAATATGCATTTCTTATGGATTGATACACTGTTGCAATAATTAGAATACAGGGTGGATAATATCTAATTCCTCCCCTTTGATAAAAAGTATCACCCTGTTTGGGTGTAGTTTTACATAAATCTTTTTCTTTTTAAATATTTCACAATAAAGTATACAACAATTATGAGAATTATCAAAATTAAAAATAAACTAAATTCACTAGGCTTCATCTTCCAATTTTCGATTTCTTCTAAATGGATGTCTGGAACGTTGACTTCTGTTGAAGTCTTCTTTCTTGAAATTTTCTTGTTCTGAGTCTTCCTTCTTGAGGATATCCATTTTTGGTAAGATAATGTATTTTTCTTCATCTATCGTAGTGACTGGATAAATTTCTTTCTGGTTATTACTAATAACACATTTTGACCGAAGAATTGTTGTTTGAGGAACGAAATGGTATTTCGTTTGTTGAGGACACTTTTCTTGAATTTCCAAGTTGTTTGTTGAAAGAATATTTCCATCTTCTAAAAGTTTTAGATTCGATGTGGGGACTACAGTTAATTTTGGACAGTTTTCCATTTGTTTCTTCAAAACATTTTTCAAGCACTTTGGCGGTTTATTCAGAGAATCTTGATCGCATAGGAAGTCTCCTTCAATAGAATGGCACTGACTCGTTTACCATTTTAATTCTTCCTTTTGTGAGAGCATATAGGGTTCGGAATAGGGTAGGGTTAAATTATTCTGGATCAAGTAGTAAAATTTGTACAAATTGAAATTTTCTTCATAAATTGTTGGAATTGATATTAGAAAAAGTAAAACTTTATTTTTGAATATCACTTTTGTATGGCATATCTGATAATAATCTTTCAAATGATTCACAGGTATAATAGTGACGTTTTTGACCAATTCTACAAACTTGGCATACGGTAGAATAGATTCATGAAGAACATGTAATCTTGCAAAACTAACCGCAATTTGAATTTCGTCCAAAATATTTTTTATATCTTTTATTTCAAACATCATAAGGTGCATTTGCTCAACTTCTCTGAGTGCTGGGACAATTTTTAATAAATTATAATTTTCCAATAGTTGTTTAAATTTTCATTGTATTTATTCTTCAAATCATTCACCACTGTTGCAATGTGCTTTTGATTCCTCATTAGTATTTCCTCATTTTTCTCAATACTATTAAAATAATTTTTATATAATTCTTCATCGTCGGAATCTAAGGTTCCGAAGAGTATTTTCGATATTTTTCCTCCAACATTAATTAATCCTCTCTTAATTCTCACTTTATCATTTAGTAATTCTTCCAGACTCTTGATATTTATTAAATTTGATTCTTGAAGATATCGGTAATGAGCCGTTTTAGAAAAACCTAATTTTTGGTCTTTTAGTTCATTGATTTCTTTTTGATATTTAAGTATTAGTTTCTCAATTTTTTCTAAATCAATATGATAAATAAGCTGTATGTTTCTTTTTGTTATATAAGCTTTACCTAATAAAATTGGTAACACATTGCTTTCTAATGGTATTATATCTAAGAAAGACACAATTATTGTCTGCAATATTATAATTACGTTGGCTAGAATATTCATTTTCAACCTGAAAACAATAATAAACAATTATAATTTACCTATTTTTTCCTTTTCTTTGTGTAAGGAATTTTTAAAATTGGATTTTCCGCGCTACTATGGACAGTTATGTCACTGTGAATAATAATATTTTTATTTCTTAGTTCACTTAGATCTTTATCATTTATATTTGGTAGTTCATTATCAGGTTCTACTAATAGATCGATACATTCTTCCAATTCGTCATCTGAGGTATGATTACTTATGGAGAGTGAATCTTCTTCAATTGGATTTATTTCAACTTTTTCTATGTAATTTAAATCTTCATTAAAATTATCATTTTGTATGTAATAAATATCGACATTGATATCTAATTCTTTAAAAATGTATTTTATCATATTAAAAATAATTGTCCATTCCAATTTATCTAATCCGCATGCTATCCTGGGAATAGCTAAATATTTATCATCGTTAAATTCACATAATTTTTTCAGATTAATAAGAGCTTGGAATACCGTTTCATAGGTTGGTTTATCATCATAAAATTCTTTAGTTATTAAATAGTAAATATTTCGATTTTCAATTCTTATTGATGCTACTTCACCAACAGTTTTATTTTGAGATTTTAATTTGTTTACATTTCCTGAATTTACTCTTGAATTGTGATGCAATACCTTCACTCATTTCTAAATCTTTGATATACAATGAGCTAAAGCATATTTGTTCGGGCAACTAAAAATATTTCCTTTTTTCTCCTTAATATTAGAAGGTTTTGAGAATTGATCGATTTTTAAAAATTTTTCGTAATTAACTTCATTATTTTCCTCTAGCCTTATTCTGCTGAGAGCATCCGTATTTATTCGACTTCGTTTTTCTTCACGTTGGCATTTAGGATATTTATAATTTTTAGAATTAACAGGAATTTTATCCACTGTACGAATTTTATGTTTGATTTGTTTGGAAAAATTCAGTAGTTGCAATGCATCTTCATTTGTTCGTAAAATTTTTAGTAATTGAGAAGCTATCTTAGGTTTTAAATGAGAAAGATCAACTGGAATCTCAGTTGGTTTTTGACACACTTGGTTTTTGAATGGAATTCTACAGTATTCATTTTCTAAAACTCCATTTTAAAATCAATTTTCAAATTGTATTTATTGAGAAATCAGTACCTATTAAACCATCACAATTCTTATGAAATTTATATAAAATAAAAGGATGATAATCTTCAATATTTAATTCAGAAAAAAGAGGTATAAGTACTTTTTCATTTGAAGTTTGTGATCTGAAGCAAGCTGTAAGAGTAGTTTTTGCTTGAAAAATATTCTCCTTAAAATTGTTATAAGCAAATTTTGGATCTATTAAACAAACTGAACAACCACTATCAATTAATAATTTACATTTAGGATATTCAAATTCGACGTAAGGTAAATGATTCATGTTATCTACCGAATTATTTAGATCAATGAATCTTTTTTCTTTGTCGTCGCGAAAATTTCGATTCTTTGAATAAAAACCTTTAGAAGTTGAAGGTTGTGGATTATTATAATCAATTCTTTTATTTTCATTACTATTTTCTTCTATATTTGTCAATTCCTCGGAAATAAAGTTTGGTTGTTGTTGATTATTGAAATATCTGCGTTGAGTATAATTTTGATACTGTGTAGAATATGCAGCTCTCTTTGAGGATAATTTCTAATTTGTATAGACATTTTCTCCGGTGGGGTTGTATTCCTATAATTTGGATCCGGTTTAAACACATTGTGTGAATTATTCGCACTGTATATTTGCTTTGTGGGCTGATTTGCGTTCTTTTATTAAAAACGATTGTAAGAATTCGAATAAAATTGTCTCGTCGTATTAATAGGTTTATTGAACTGATTAAAATGAGAGGTATTATACTTTTGCTGTGTCGGTATATTTTTGTTCCGTCGACTCTTATCTAATAACTCATTTTGAGTCATATTACTGAGATAATCTTTAACAGCGTTAACTGTTTCGTCGAAAGTTAAATTGTTATTTGTTATTAAGTATGTCCTCAATTCTACGGGCGAATTCGAAATCAATACCGTTTTACAAATTTTCAAAATATTTGATTTATACTATTGTTTCTCTGCGTTTTGCATGTTATCTGCGTCAATTCTATAATTCATACGAATTTTCATCGAAATGATCCGTTCAATGAAAGCTAATAAATCCTCATTTGTTTTCTTTGTCATAAATTGTAAATTATGGATTAAAACATCCAGATTTATTTTATCTCCAAATTTGTTAATTAGGAATGCTTTTAAAATATCCCATTCATCTGGAATATCGGAGGTAGAGACTTCAGCAAGTGCTCTATCTGTTAATTTTGATTTAACTACGGCAAAGCAATATCGTTTTACAACATCATGTTCTAGTCTAAACATATCAAAATAACTTTGCATTTTTAATAAAAGAATGAAGTTCATTTTCTTCACCAGAAAACTTAGGTAATAGAAATCCAAATTTTTCTGCCATGCTCAAATCTACTCTCTCGTTTGCCATTTTAAGATTCTTATGTTTTCGTTCTTTTATAAAATGAAAATGTTTAACTGAAGTAATTGTGAATATTTTTATCAATACTTCTGAGAATAACTATTTTGAATTTCACGTTTCGGTTTTTTCTTATAAGAAACCTAGGAAAAACTTTGTGATAATTCAAATTATTTAATTGAAAATGTTAAAATTAACAATCGGTTTTTTACAAGAAACCAAGAAAAACTCCTACAAGTTTTACGCTCAAAACTAGAAAAAGATTGATAATTTTTGGGCCAGAATTATTGGAAACTGGGGAAAATAGAAAGGAATCTCTCACTTACGCAAATTTCAATGTAGATCTTGGAGTCGTTGAAGGCGCTACTCGACAAATCGGACTTCCTGCTTCTCCTCGTGAACTCTCTTGTGCTAAATGGTTGAAACCAACAGTTTTAGACTCTCTGGGTGGACCTCTGTATTTTAACACTGTCAGGAACACACGCAGGTTTTCTTAAAACTCGCACAATCCCAGACCCCGTCGCCAATAATGTTATTTTGGGAGAAACTTGTGTTTTTAAAAAAACTTCTACTTTATTTGGAAACAACGATACAAGCAATGTATTACGTGAGGATCAAATCAATATTTTTCGTACATCATTAGACGTCTCTCTTATTTATAATAATTAAGAACAATGAGCATTGAAGAGAGGCGTCGCAAACAGCGCGATAACAATTAAGACGATAAGCAATATGCTGATTTAACAAAATACAACAAGGTAATATGCATTTCCTTATGGATTGATACACTGTTGCAATAGTTGGAATACAGGGTGGATAATATCTAATTATATATATATAAATTGAATTACAGAAAAGGATATAATGCGGTGAAATTAGATATAAAGGAAGGATAATGGGTGAAACCGCAGTAGTGCAGAAAATATGAGAATTGGATGGAAGGTACTTGCCGACACGTGTTTCTGCTTATTGGCTTCTTCAGGGCAAGGCAACCAAGAAACCAGGATAGGGATGGAAAAGAATGCCCTGAAGAAGCCAATAAGCAGAAACAAGTACCTTCCATCCAATTCTCATATTTTCTGCACTACTGCGGTTTCACCCATTATCCTTCCTTTATATATATATAAATACATATAAATGGAACAGCGTGCTATCGTTTATTCCAAATGTGGTTGGAGGGCTATTGTTCGAAGTAACTTGAAAAAGTTTTTAAGCTACGCGTCTAAGTGCCAATTCCATCGGGTAGTATTCTGTCTATTTGACATTCATTAGTGAAAATTGAAAAATTTTCTGAACTTGTGAGCTTTTTCAAAAGCTAATTCTTACTATGAAAACGACAGAATATGTCTGTCGAAACGTTGAGAAAAAGAACAATAAGAGATCGTGGTTATTGCGCAAATAATAATTTTAAACTAGTTCCATCATCAAAAATTTCGCGTCAACATGTTAAGAGTTTTCCATATATGAAGACCTACAAATATTTTTTAATGACAACATACATTGAGATTATCCATGTTTGATACATTTTCTAAATGAATTAATTCAAGGATTTATCAAATTTGAAGGGTTTCATATCAGACTTTCTTCTAAAAATATCACCATAACAATAGCTTTGACAGTTAGATTTATGTCCAGTAGGTCTTTCAAAGGACAAGAGATTAGAGGAAGGAAGTTATTTAATTTTTTATGGGGAAGATATAACTCCTCTTGATAAGTTTTCAGGAAATTTAGATTTTAGACCAAAAAAACTGATGGAAAACATATTGGTGGTTAATTTTAGTTTAAGATATATGTTAGTAGATTTTTTCACATTCATCATGGCTTGTTTTGGTATCACACTGTTCCAGAGTCGAGAAAAATACTACAGAACAAGTGCACTAAAACTCCTGATCTTACGTCAGTCCTCTTCTACATTTTTTTCAATTTAAATTCAACAGAAGACTTTAATGTAATAATATTATAGCAGGGCTTCTCTACTGAACTGGCATTTATTTTCAGATTGACTTTTAAAGAATTTGAACTAAGTCATCAGATTATTCCATAAGTATTATTCAAGAAAAGCCATGCCACATAATGTACATTGCCTATGATTAGTATTCTTCCCAATAATTGAACAAAACTTACTCAAACTTTCCCTTAGTACGGGGGGCAACTGACAAAAAAATTCTGAAAATTCTTCAATGCTGCCTCAATAACCTACCAAATCCTGGTTCATTCTTGGTAGAATTTGAATTTTTACTCATATTGTGTGGATGTTTCTGCTCGCCTCATCTAGTTCAGTAAAAAAGTAGAAGAGCGTGCTATCACTTTGCTCAAATGTATGTCATTTTCAAATATCGAGCCGCAAATAATATCAGTCGATTGGGTTTGACCTCCTGATGAAGAATGCCTTCATAGTCTCTATCTTCCGAAGGAGCTGAGTTAGAGTTTTCATTTCCTCAGAATATTTGTATAATTTGAAGATGTTCGAATGAGGTTGAAATAAATGAGTACCAAATTTCGTGGAAATTGTCACTCTAGAAAATTATTAAAAAATTCAAAAAAAATATTTTTAATCAGTTGATATCTCATAAAATATTCATCAGAGATTTACATAATTTTAAGAGTAGCTCGAAGTGATTGATATTCAGAATCTTCCATTTTAGCACTGAAACATCTACTTTCAAGAAACAAGGTATTTTTATGTAAATCACTTTTATTGATTGAAAATTTTGAATTCTTACGGAAGCCTAGATTACAATTGTCATTAGAATCATCAATTGGTACTTCGATGTTCGCATTTTTTATATCAATTTTCTAATTATTCATTTCAATTCAGTTTCGTACCTGAGTCTTCATTAAGAGGTCCTCAAGCGCTATTTTAGTAATTTGAACTTGAATAAATAAGGTACTTCAGAGGACAAGAGCCTGGTGCAAGGAAAATATCTATTTCTATATGATTTTGAATATGAAAGATAAACATTGTCTTGGTTGGTTCTCATGAGAAGGGAATTTGAGCTTCGAAAACTGAAGGAATACTGTGTTATTTTTAATTTAAGACAAAGGTTTGTTTAATTCTTCCACAGTCTTCGTGACGGTTGTTTTGTGTCCACTATTCCAAATTTCCATTGCTTTCCTACATTTTTCAGGGTTTCCACTTATGCCAACTATAGCCTGAAGTAATATTTTGAGGTGATGTTCTGTATCACGGATTTTAAAATTATTTCAATTATTTTCAAACTCTCCATGTTCCGATGAAGGAGAAGAATTTGTTGAAATCAGAGAAGGAATCATCTTACACTTTTCTCCATTCAGCCGACAGGCAACACGTGCGCCAGCTGCTCATTGGCGTCTGCCTATAAACATGCACCTTTCATCCGAACCAGGTACGATAACACCCGGCTCCTTAAATATCTCCTGAATGCTTGAAAGAGACCGATCATTTCATTCTCCGGAGTCTGCTCCTTCCTTTAAACGAATGTTTCTATTTCGTGTATTAATCTCATGAATTATTACATAGTTTGTTTTCCATAGATGAATACAGATTCCAGAAATTGTAGGTACTAAGGTAGCCTAATTAATGAGTTCACGATACTAGTACTAAAATTGGATTTTGGACAAAAAATCTTCAAAGAGGACGAAATACACTAACAAAAGTTACGATCCCCGAAACTGTACCTTCATTACCAATCATTTTAATTTAACTTTGAAAATTTCCATTCGCGTTTCATAGTGAGGTTGCGCTCATGGCGCCGTAGGTCAGTAAGTTTCAATAATACACTTTCTTAGTATAATAGTTTTAAAAATCTAGGAGAAAAATGGTAAATTATAAACGCTTCAAAGAACTGGTTTCCGTTGGAACTTTTTATTGAAGTAGATTTTCCAATAAATTGGACTTTTTCGGAACTTCCTTAATGTATGCACGAGAGTGTAATGAATATTTAAATAAAGTCAATACTTCGCTTGTAATCCTTATTTTAGTATCAGATTTATATACTTCCAGGAAAGTATGTTTTGGGGGCACCAGAGCTAATCTGAAATATATTAAATACCACATGATTATTGCAAATTCTCCTCATCACGCGTCAAGAACGATCTCCAGTTTTCGTTTTTCCCTATTATTTGTTTATCCAACTTCTTCAATGGACTTTAGGTCATCAACAAAAATATTTGTTGTTGTTAGTGTATTTTATTCTCCATTATTGTTCACACGGTACTGTTTCATTATTCTGGCTCCCAACGTGAGGCCCTGAATTTCAGCATTAGTAAAATAGAAATGAAGGATTTTCTCGCGTAAGCTAGGCGACAGGTAAATATTGGAAAGTTCTGACCTTATAATAACGTTTTGGCAGGCTCTATTCGTTCGTTAGCTGATACGAACGACGCCGAAGTCAATAGTCCGATGATTAGGTAACTTTCAGGAGCAATGGGTACGAAATTAATGGTCTGCTATACCAGAAAACTCTGGTCAGTTTCCTGAAAAAATGGTACAACTTTATGACCTCTGTAATAAATTCCAATCACAGTTACTATTCGAATCAACCAAAATGCGAACG
Organism: Micraspis discolor; assembly: GCA_030674115.1. Lineage (NCBI taxonomy): Eukaryota > Metazoa > Arthropoda > Insecta > Coleoptera > Coccinellidae > Micraspis > Micraspis discolor. The sequence goes on along the minus strand of JARTUT010001056.1, from coordinate 11,992 downwards.
AAAATAACGACTACAAATTGGATTGAGAAAATTTACTTACGAGATGGTCGGCGGCTCCGAGATTAAACGCGAGAGGTAGTTGCAAAATCCGATTTTGTCGATAGAAAATTACATTTCAGGTAAATTAAGGTAAAGGTACAAATGTAATTTTCAAGTACTGCAATTGACACCAAGTTAGATCCCTGAAAACGAAGAATGCATATAAGGTAATAATATTATACTTTGTGTCATTAACCACACCGTAAATCTTTCTGAATCAAAATTTCTCGAAATAATGGAATATGAAAATGAAAATGTATGACCGACCAAAAAAATTTAAACAAGCTAATGGGTCGCATATGCCCGCTACATAATTAATCCATAATGAATTAACGGCGAGAAAATTTGTCACACAAATCTGCCGAAGATCTCTGTATGGAAATTAATAACTGCTGATAGGAAACAACAGATATCGCTTATTTTGAAAAATCATTAAATCCGTTATCTAACAAAACGAACCTGTGTCACTGTCTCCAATGCACAACAGGAATCCACAAATATTTGAGTCTTTAATTAATTATTCATAAGATCGGAAAAAATTTTCAATTAATTTCCATGGTTAAAGCACAGAAAAATGCATTAACCTTTTCTAACCACAAATAAAGCACTAACTACACTTTTAAGGCTTGCTTTGATGACAGACAATATAATAAATCAAAAATATTTTGGCGCAGGTTGTTGATGAATGTAAAGACTCTTTCAACAAGAACTTTGTTTTTTAAAACAAAATAAAACAAAAAATATTGATGACGATGACTCAAATTTTTATTGAAATACAAAAAAAAGTTGGGCAATCATGAATGAAAAATGATACCTGGCAAATATCCACCACGACCACGCTGACAGAAGTAGTCTTTCATTGAAATTTCACATTTTCGCAAAATGTTGGGTCTATTTCGGCTATTACATCACAGATTTTGAGTTTTAAGGCTGCAACCGATTCGATTGGCTCCGTATAGTCTGTTTCAAGATAGCCGCACAAAAAATAATCCAGTAGTGTTATATCACACGATCAGATTGGCCATTTAACAGCTGAATTTCGTGAAATTATGCGATAAGCATATTTGGTTTGCAATGAATTGATCATCTCATTGACCGTGTGACAAATGTCACCGTTTTGTTGAAACCATATGTCAGTGATATCCATGTCATCATTGATAGGCCAAAATTGAGTCGTTAACATCTCGCGATAGCGTGATCCATTGACCGTTACCGCATTTGCAGCCTCATCTTCGAAAAAAACGGCCAAATCACCCGTCCAGGCCACATAGTGCTCCATACAGTGCCACGTTGAGCATGCAAAGGCTTCTCAATGATTTTCAGAAGCCCAAATGCGACAATTTCGCTTGTTGGCGTACCCTGTCGTGTAAAAATGGGCTTCGTCTGAAAAAATGATTTTTTCAGAAATAACAGCGGGTTGTTCCAGAATGAATTGAGCGAATCTACGGCGATGTGAATGGTTGGTCGGCTTCCTGCACTGATTGAATCTTGTAAAGTTTCAGAGCCAAATCCTCATACAAAATTCGCCATGTGGTGGTTTGGGATAACCCCAAAGGTTGAGATCGTCGAGAAATTGAGCCATCATTTTCATAGTGGTTTTTAATTATTTTAATGCGATTTTCGAGTGAAATTGAATTCATTGTAACAATTGCCAAAGCATCTACTACGAATATGTCGAAAATCTAACTGTCAATGCTGTCATGTGGTAGGTGTGTCCACAATAAAAAAAGAAAGTTCTTATTGAAATCTCCTTCACGTTAGCAGATATGAGAATTTGTGGTTTGATTCTCTAATGAACTTCTATAATATCCATGCGATCAAATTGTGACATAAACTAGAAAAATGTCTGATTTTATTTCTTCATCTGAAAAAGGATTCATTAGATCAGTAACTGCTTTCATCATTGAATTGAATTCTAGCGCAAAAACAGAAATATTTGCAATGATATACAATTTAACGACAAAGTTTTTGAAAACATCTGTTCCCCTCCCACATGTTCCAACCCGTTCGTGCCATAGAGCAATTTGCGAGAATTCCATGAGTTCCAGAACCAAGTTCTCTTGTAACCCCTCCCATTGGAGCGCTTGTCTCGTTGGCCAGAACCCATTAACAGTAATTCAATTACTGTTCTGGATAAAAGTTATGTGGCCGATTTTTAAAAGATTATTTTTTTTTAACGGTAAATTTCATTTTCCGCAAATCGCCAGGAAATTTTGACATTCCTGTCAAAATTTCTTGAAGAAAAAGTCAGGACTTCCTTACTGTAAGGAAATGATATTTCCGTACAGTTGTTAGTGTTCTACATAAATGATATAAAACACATTGCTTATAAGGAATTAATTTATATTTTGAAAACATCAAGTCATTGCTGAATACATTTTTAAGATCAATTTGTTATATTTACAGTAATTTGACAGTTAATACAATTATTGAACATTGGAGGAACACTCTTAGAACTATGAGAAACATTTTGGAAAACATGCAGGGTGGAAGGGTCATTTTGTTGAATATTTTGTACTGTGAAAATTTTATTTGCCACCTGAACCTTATTGTTAAGCGATTCTTCGATATATCCTTCAGCAACGTTTGATCACTTCCATCCGCCATGCCTCTTTAAACTAGTTATGTCGGCACCAGAGTCAACCAATATTGTTGCAGAAGACCGACGAAAGCAGTGACCAGTATATTCTGTCGGATTTACCAAGTTCAAATAAGTAGCAACTATTTTGGGCATTTTTCTAAATTGATGAATTCCTACCACTTGTTTACAACCCTTTCCGCTTTGATATTTAAAGAAAAATCGGTCACTGTTCATATTTTCTGGTCTTAACGAAACATACTTTCGACAAACATTCAAGTAGATCTGAGTAATTACAAATGATCTTGGTTTGTTGGTTTTCGAATCAGGTATGCTGATTAAAAGCTTAGATTCTATAAGTCTTCTATATCGTGTACAGTCATTCGGACTAACTCATCCATTCTACAGGCCCCAGAAATACCAAATATTACAGCCACCTAAAAAATAAATACAGCTATAATCTAAATAGAAATTAAAAACTTGGAACTTACCTTAATCATTAAATTTTCTTTATCTGGAGCTTCATGGATAAATTTTTCAATTTCTTCCTTCGTTAAAATCTTAGATTTCTTTGCCCTATAACCTTGAGCTTGCCGTTTCAATAAAGAACGAAGTTTTGAGTATGTAGATATATCTACATTCTGTTTAAGTGCAAGGGTTGACTTCAGCTTTGAATAATTGGCCCATAATGTTGAAGATTTCATCTTTAAACAAAGGTCTAGGAAGTATGCCATTACAACATTTTCTGAGAAAGAACTCGTATTTTTACTCATGCGATAATCCATAAAACGTCTGTATGCATTTTCGTACTTTTCTCTTGATTTCTTTGGCAATAATTCTAATGAAGCATATTCACTGCCTCAACCAACTCTGGAGGAGTCCCAGGAATGGAAATTTCAACATCACTTATCATTTTACTTTCGAGAACACCAGCAATTAAATTTATAAGCGTCAAGTTTGACAATTCAACCTCAATACGTTTTCATAGTAACCCAAGTAATTTTATTAGGAATTTCAAAGCACCATTTATTTGGGAATAAAATTATCGCGTTTTTTTTAAAATCAATCAATATCTGTCGAATTTTAAACGATTTGCTGAAAAATAGTATGTTTACCTCGTAGGAAAAGCCACATTCCTGAACTCTGTGTTGCTAAGTCTCGGCTTGCTCTCGACTTAGCAATCTTCACAGTCGTCCAGGATGTTAAGCCTTTCCTACCCGGTAAACAATGTACTATTCTTTCTGAACTGATTTTGATCGAGTGATCAAAAATGTCGCTGTAACGTGTTTATTGTTCAAAATGATGAAAAATCTGTAGTCTGTTGCACTAGTCAAAAGTTGGGAAATTTCCATCAATCTGAACGAATTTGCGTAATAGTTACATTCTTGTACACTTAATAGTACGAAACTTTGTTAAGCAAAACTAATTTTTTCTTTCATTCTTCTGAGGTAGGTTATAGGCCCAATTTTATCAGCCAAATTGCAACTTGTCGGAAAAAAACTATTCAGGACTTGTTCACCTCTCACAAGTATATAAGGGGAGTCATTTCAAAGCCAATGCCTCCATAGAGTGGAATATAACAGTCTTCCTATATATTCTACTAATAACACACTTCCAAATCCAGTACATGAACCTTCTTCTCGGAGCGCTGTTCTTCAAACAGAATGGAAGTAGGGGCATAGTACAACCCTGTTCGTCATAATATCCCAATCATCTTCCGCCACCGGTGATTAATGTCAGATGTTTCACCGATCAAAGGACGCCAAAATCGCGCATGTGGGATGCAAGATAATTAACTAAAATGTCTTCTTCAATAGAGAACATATATGAAAAATTAATTGCATATAAATAAATGCAAGAAAGGACAGAGAGGCCGTTCCAAGAGGTTGTTAAGCGGAGATATTCATAGTGAGATACCAATTATTTAGAAAACAAATAGTGTGCAAATAAACTACTCCAAAGTGTAAATAAATCAATCATTGAAAAAAACAATAATTATTTAGTGTTATTCACTGAAAAACATTGAAATGTAAGCTTTAGAATTTTGTTCTGTCTATAGATTCACCCAATCAATTTTTTAATCACAGAATCCCAGTCATCATTACCTTCCGAGAAAGCATTTTTCCATAGTCTGTTTAGTATAGTCATCACGGCGTTGTATGAAGCCTCATGGAGCAAGGTCAGAAGAGTAGGGGATTAACAATAATTTCAACCCCTCACTCTTCAATTGTTCGTTGATCTATTAGCTGGATCATCTTGGGGTGCTGATGCTTCCACTATTCGCACAGCATCTCTAGCCCTAGTCTCTGCAGCTGAATATTCTTGCTTTGTTTGGTTTAATAGTGCACATACACAAAATATCGATGCACAAATGAAAACATTCATTAGAATAATTACAGGCACCATAAGATCTACACCGTTTCATTGATCACCAGTATTATCTAACATTTTCCCTCCCCATATTCGCAGACAGATTGCAGCTCTGAATTCTTGGAACAAATATCATTCTTTTCCTAATTTATTTCGAAATATTTCATACATTCCACAAAAAGAGGATTCCCAGATTGAAGTCAAGTAAACCGTTCTGGTTTAATACGTTGCTCAATATGAACATCAGCGATAAAGAATTATGGAAGACTGAGTGGAACTCTCATGAATTGTTCAATAAAAATCTCATTTCTGATCCTTCTGAAAAATACCTGGTTTTGATCTTCCAAGACAAATTTGGTCAGTTCTTAATCTTGAGAACAGGTCATGGTCGTACCAATAGCATGTAATTCAGATGGAACTCAGTTCAAAGCGAAAGTTGGGAATGTGGATATTCTGTAGAAATAATATCTTTTGTCATCAATAATTGTCCCATATCAAGATGGTTTCAGGGCTATTCATGATGTTGTTGATGTAGTTGAACAGCGTGTTATAGTTTTACACAAGTGTCTCGAAATCTGAGTACTAATATGAGTTTCTCAAAAAAGTTATTGACCCTATTGTTCAGCACAAATTTTTCTGAATTTTTTAAATGTTTGAATTGTAAAAATTGTATTAGCTAGTACTGATTTTGTTTGTCCGTGAGCAAGATGAATCCTGAATGAAACGATCTTGGAAGCAGAATGGTGCAGATTTGACAGTTTGATCATATCGGCTTATTCAGTTATACGGTCAAATCAGATTTGATGTAATAAAAAAACTTCAAATTAAATTTTCATTTCGCATTTTCATCGTCCTCATTCATCAGTTTTAATTTTAATATTCATATATATATATATATATATGTTAGGCCCGAAGACCGAAAACGCTCAGTGGCCGGAAAAAACGGCCACATCGCGTTCTGGATGTCTTCGAACGCACAGAACGCGTTTTGGTTGTTTTTAAACGCTCGCAACGCGTTCTGATAATTGTTAAACAGCTGGAACGTGTTTTGTCAATTGTTCAACGCTCACAACGGGTTCTTAATGTTCGAATTGTATTATTTGCCGATTTCTACCTGCGTAGGATAAAATTTATATTGTCCCTCATAAAACAAAGTTGAAAATTGAAATACAATTCAATTATTGACAACTACAATTGGATACCACAGATGGGTTCGGTTTTTCTTGCCGAATCATTTAAACAATATTAAATTTCTTATAATTGTTTTTCAGTTCTAGGAAGAAAGTTACACTAATAAACTTATATTGTCCAGCATATAATATATAAATGCATGAATTAAAAAGCGAAAAGTTCTTTATTGAACAAATGAATTTCAATTTATTTTCTACAAATCCAACTTATTGTGGAGAACAAAACAAACTTGAATTTATAACTCTTTTAATTACTTTATTAGAAACAATTCAATTATTGAAAACTACAATTAAATACAAACGACGGGTTTTTCCGAACTTTTGTGTACTTTACATAAGTACGTTACTTATTTTTACAAGAACTGTTTGAATGACATTTCGAATTACATAGTACATTTAAATTGTATCCGTAAAGTATGGAACAAATTCATTTTTAGCCAATCAGACCATTTTAAGAAATAATCCTGAAACACATCAATTTTTATTTTAATTTACCTTATTTTAAAATAATAATCTAATATACAGCGTGAATTATTTTCGAGTAATGACATCACCGTCATTTTTTTTAAATTGAACTATTTCGTCTCCATTTCCAGATTACTCTAGCTGAGCTGATTCCAAAAATGTATCACATGTTGATTCCAATAGGTACAGGGTCGACAAATATACAATAGTTTTGTATGTGCTCAGTGCTCATAAAGAAATGCTAGACCACAAGTACCAAACATGTTCGGACACAACTTATTTTTATTATTCTAAAAATGTAAAAAACTACAGGGTCTTACATTTGCACCAATTGCCGTTAGACAAACGCGTTCCGGCTGTTTAACAATTACCAGAACGCGTTGCGATCGTTTAAAAACAACCAAAACGCGTTCTGTGCGTTCGAAGACAGCCAGAACGCGATGTGGCCGTTTTTTCCGGCCACTGAGCGTTTTCGGTCTTCGGGCCTAACATATATATAGTTCATCAGTCATTAGCATCTGAAATTTAGTTTCTTCAGTAACTTCCAGAATATCCATGCGATCCATATGAAACTTGAGAATCGTATGGATTATTTAAAAAGAATTTTGGTGAAATCCTTAGTCTAGGAAATTTTTCTAAAACTCCTAACATGTGTTTGAAATTTCTGTTTACTCATGGGATATTGGTGAGATCTCGACGAAAAATTCTGCATATATGGAGTTTCATTAAATAACATTGTAGGAAATTCATCAATGATTTGAAGAATTGAAGTAATTTCCACAAAATAATATTGAGAAATTCTATGAAAATAATATTGAGAAATTCAATGATTTCAAATGAAAGTTATCTCAAATACATATAGCGCAATAGAATGTTCTAGATTAATCGACATGAAATATATTCATAATGCAGCGTTTCTATTGGCGGAACTGAATTTGGGTAGAAAAAAAATTTCAGTTTATAGTGGAAGAGAATTGTGGTTGGAATTAAACTGAAAGTAAACTCTAAGTTTGGTTGTTGTTAATTCATGATATCCGGTCGTTGAATCTTTTATATTATCTATCTCCATTGTTTTTATTTCGTGATGTTCCTGAGTCAGGGAAATACTTAAAACTCTAACTATGGGCTGAATGTGAGACTAGAAGTCTCAAAAGCTCACTGTTAGAAAAAATTTCACAAAATTGATGTTCCTTGTGACTGGCAAACCCATCCCAAACTGCAGAATAGGATAGATATAAGAAACTTGTTACAAAATTATTAGGGAATATTCTTGGAAAAGATCGTAAGAGGGTTGTCATGTCATATATATTTATGTAGTTAGTTCAAATAGTCACGTGTCGAAATCCGGTCCTCATTGCAATATCCACCTGCGTTTAGGATCGATGGCTCTCATTAAAAGGGCTCGGGAGGCATAAATAATTATATAGGTTGCGGAACGGGAAATGAAATAGACATGTTAAAATGGATGTGTGTTACGTGCTCTCAAAACGATAGGGCTGATGATGTAATTCATTTTTACAAATTGAGAATATACAGGGCGAGCCTTACAGCGTTTTCTGTCCCACCAGTATCTATATGCACTGAGCGCAACAAATGATAATAATAATAATAATAATAAACTTTATTGATCCCGTTAGACAATACAGTATGGGACAAGTCAATCATAACAATACAAAATAGAAAACAAATTATTAGTGGTCACAAGACCAAGATAACAGTGAAAAATCACACAAATATTCAGTTACTGAATAGTAGCCTTTGCACAATAGTAGTTTCTTGATGGTTCTTTTGAATTGAATTATTTTAAGATTTTTAAAACTTGTTGGTAAGTGATTGTGTACTCGTATACTCTGATAGAGAGGCGAGCGTTCAAACCTTGATGTTCTATGCTTGGGTATATATATATTCTTTTGAACTTTTGGCTGACAATATTTAGTTAGCAAACAATAAAGCATATAGATCAGGGGTCAGTGACGGGGTGTCATACAATTCGGCGTATGACATAAAAGCCTAGGGATAAAACCCTAGTAAAAAAAACCCTGGCTCCCCGTCTAAGAGTGAAAATACAAAAATAAGCTGAAATATATTTCAGGGACTTCTTTCTTCAAGAGTGATCTTCTATTGATGGAGACAGAGACTTCTTCAAGGTGCTCACATTGAATCTGGAATTAAAAAGACAAAAGCAGAAAAAAGATTTGAATAACAAAAATACGTATCATATTCGTTTGAAATTTATAACCCATTCCAAGAAAGAGTTGGAAACATCATGAATAGCCCTAAAACCATCTTGAAATTTATATATGGGACAACTATTGATGAGATGAGGTATTGTTTCTTCTGCTTCTCCACATTCACAACTTGCGCTAGGAACTGAGTTCCATTTAAATAGCATGCCATTGGTACGACCATGACCTGTTCTCAAACGATTAAGAACTGTCCAAATTTTTTTTGGAAGATCAAAACCAGGAACTTTTTTATGCTTGGGTATAAGCAGTACATCCCCTTTCCTCGTCGAATATTGGTGATAACTTGACAGCTTCTTGAAAGATCCCTCGTTGGACCTTACATGTAGGAGGCATCTGTATATGTACAAGCATGCAACTGTCATGATCCCATGTGTTATGAAAAGAGGTCGACAGGAGACCCAAGGAGGTATTCTAAAGACACTTCTCAGCATTCTCTTCTGGCACACAAGAATTCTGTCCAAGTCAGATGCACTACCCCAGATCAGAATATTGTATGACAAATGTGGGTAAGCAAGACTATAATAAACATCCAGAAGGGATTGGAGAGGAAATAGGTTTTTAATTTTGTTGAGAGCGTAGTAGGCGCTATTTAATTTTTTACAAACCTTTTCTACGTGTTCACTCGTAGTAAAAATTTATCAATCTGAATTCCAAGAAATCCAGTTGACTCATTTGGGGAAAGAGATAGATTCCTATATGTCAGCACCTGATTTCTACCCATATCCTTAAGACTGAAGTGTAAGCACACAGTCTTATCCACATTCACTACTAGGCCATTTCTGCTGCACCAAGATACAAACATATCTAGTAAAGCTGAAATTCCAGCAGCTAGCTCTTCAAAACTCCTTGCCGCAATCAAAAAAGACGAGTCGTCAGCAAAAAGCGCTACTACAAGTGCGATGATGTGTTCAGGTAGGTCATTTATGAACAAAATAAATAACAATGGACCCAGAACCGAGCCTTGGGGAACTCCCATGTCAAGCATATATTTCCCGGAGTCAGCACCATCGACTCTAACCCTCACACTGCGCTCCACCAAATAACTTCTTAACCAATCAAGGAATAAACCCCTAAATCCAAGATTGTAAAACTTGCTCAGTATGAATGTGAACCTTAAGGAATCAAAAGCCCTTAACAGATCGAAAAACAGACCAGCCACGAAGAACCCATCGTCCAGTTTCTCATAAACGGTCTGCACGAATGAAATAGCAGCAGTCTCAGTAGAACGGCCAGGCCTGAAGCCATGCTGGGAACTGGTAATCACATTAAACCTATTCAAGAAACTAAGCATTCTGTTCAAAACTATTCTCTCAAAAATCTTGGAGAGACAACTCAGAAGGGATATAGGACGATAGTTTGAGATGCTGTGCGGATCTCCCTTTTTAAAAATGGGCACAACAATACATTCTTTCAAGATTGAAGGAAATCTTCCAGAAGAAATAGAGAGATTTAGCAGGTACGCGAAATGTTCGGAAATAGAATCGCCGACCGCCTTCAGAGTTCTTGAAGATATACAATCAACACCTGTGCTTTTTTTGTTTTTCAACAATTTGATGTTATCACCTACCTCATGTTTTGTTACAGGATAAAAATAGAAACTTACATCTAGCATTTTTGAAGTTGTACATGAAATAGATAAAGAATTTCTGAAATGTTTTGCTAGCATTTCAGATGTTACAGTTGAAAAATATTCACCAAATGAGTTTGCTAACTCTGTAGGGTTAGTACATAAATTTCCATTCAAAAGTAGATTTATTCTTCTCTGTTCCCTATTTTTATTACCGATTTCTTTATATACTAGGTTCCAAGTTGTTTTGTTTTTTTTTGACAAGAGTTGTTCATTTTGTTTACATAATATCTTCTTTTTAGTAGTTTGCAGCAATTGATTTTAGTCTAATTTAGCGGTTTTATACATTGTCAAGGATTCTACAGATTTCACGTTCTGAATGAAGCCAATAAATATTTTTCAAATGAAGGCTAGCTGACTTTATCTCTTGGGTTAACCAAGGCTTAGAAACATTATTTCTTAGAATTCTCTTTAAAGGGCAACAATCAGCAAAAGCATCTCCAATGATCTTGACAAATTCATCAAAGCAATAATCTACGTTAGAACCTACATAAATATTCGTGAAGCTTGTGTTCTTAATTTGATTATTGAGTTTATCTAAATTACCGTCAGTAATCTCCCTCACATAGCACACCTTGTCAACAGAATTGCAAGATCCAATATTTTTCATCGTATAGGAGTAGATCAATGAAACTATCCTATGGTCAGCAAGATGACCCTCGAAAACATTAGTTTTACATAACGTTAAATCTACATCTGTTAAAATATAATCTAGCAGAGAAGAAGAGGTTTTTGATGTCATGCACTTCCACAGGATATTGGAGGAATTGCCATCAAAACAAATCAAATGGAAAACAAAATCGTACACTCAGTGTACTCCAGATTTAATGAATTTGAATCTATTTATGAATATTTTTCTCTTATTTCGTATTACCTATTGCTTTTGGAGCTGATTTGAAGTAGTGGAAAGTTATATTGTTTATCGTTAATTTTAAAACAGAGACTAATTTATTATTCTACTTGTTTTGTGAGGAAAAAATTAACTCTGCAAGTAGAATAGTATATTCTATAACAAGTTGCAGAATGGGCACTTATTCCAACACGAATGCGAGATTCGAAAACGAGCTACGAGGGAGCGAGTTTTTGAACGCATGAGTGTTGGAATTGCCTTTACTGCAACGAGTGATTAGACGATATTTTCTCTATTTCAGTCAAGAATTGTGAGAAATTTATTGGAATTCAATGAAAATTCAGATAATACCTCCTAGTGCCTTTTGTATTTTATTTTCACAGTTGGCGTGACTGATACGAAAATTGACAGATTATAGAATTTGAATAAAATTGAAAATAATTTTAAAATAATTCAATTCGTGAATTATGTATGTCTGAAGAAATGGATTTAACACCAACAGAATTGCGATGAATTGCCAATAATGATGCAAATAACTTTATGTCACAAAAATCAAATCCTTGTATGAAAGAGAATACGAGAATTTTCTGATACTCGATAGGCAGGATGATTCAAAATTTGAGAAAA